>JAMZAV010002826.1:0-74362 GCA_024449915.1 Sweltsa coloradensis | reverse complement strand
AACTAACCATGTATAAATAATATTTTTCAAAACAATAAATATTTTAAAACAAAACACAATTCTTGCTTATAAACTACTGTTATCCGATTGTAATGATTTTTACAGAACTAATTTTATGAATTTATATATGTTAAATTTGACGCATGAGAATTATTTCTTAAAAAAATCGCAATTTTACGATTTTTTCTATTTTTAAAATCAATATTTTAAAAATTTAAAATTAACGTTAATTTTTATTTAATTTATTAATTTAAAATTCAACTTAGTAATGATTTTCCACAGAACAACAGAAATCGATAAAATGCAGCTCAATGCCCAATTACGCTCATCAACAACGGCGGTATTAAGTTTTCTAGTATTAATGACAGGCCTTTCAGCCCTCGCCATGGACAATTCATGCCCCAAACTAACCAGTATTGACGGTGGCTGGAAATGTAAGCCTGACTTCAAACAACAACTCATCGATTCGAGCAGCAAAAATAACCCTATATTTACAGTAGGATATTTAACTTCATATATTTTAAAATTAAAGCATGTCAGTTGTTATTATATCTACAACTAAACAATAATACAAAAGATAAAAGTATCTCCATAAACAACTGAATTAAAAATTACACGAAACATATTGTAGGTGCACATCATTATAGTATTAGTATTTGATGGCATAATATTTGAAAATATTAAAACATGTTTATCCACTAGAAAATAATGATTTGAAATGTTTAAAAAATTAAAAAGTCAACTCATATTTCAAATCTTTGGATATACGAAGTGCAGAACCGAATGTCAGTGTTACACATGTTACGTAACATTGTGCAGTACGTGTGTTCTGCATTGCCATCATCTCTCGGATCCACCAATCAGCACCACGCCCTGATAGGGAAGAACTCACCGCCTGTGAAGAAAGCCTGAACAGTGACACAACATTATTTCATAACATACCATTGTTCGAATTGTTTGAATTTAGCCTGAGGTGAAATGGGCTGTTCTTCCAAGGTAGGTAGGTCTTCACTGATATTATTGAGAATTACAATACTCCCGCGTCCATCTATCTGGTTCTCCAATACGATGAATGGGGAATCTCTTAAGTATTTATAGTCTCTTGGACTGTACAGAAATCCAAACTTATAATTTCAGCCATAGGAAATTTACCCATAGCCATCGTGATCTGAGTTTGATCAAAAGGAATATTTTAAACTTTTCCGTAAGGATTCCCGCTGTTCATGATGGTAAGGCTATTCGAGACGATTAGTGGTGATAGATGACGATGAAGAACGATTACAAAAACCCATGCCTTTTGCGGGATTCGAACCCACGTCCTCGTAGAGCCATACGCTTCGGACCCATACCCTAAACGTATGTGCCACCGCGGGATTCGAACCCACGTCCTCGTAGAGCCATACGCTTCGGACCCATACCCTAAACGTATGTGCCACCGCGGGATTCGAACCCACGTCCTCGTAGAACCATAAGCTTCGGACCCATACCCTAAACGTATGTGCCACCGCGGGACTCGAACCCACGTCCTCGTAGAGCCATACGCTTCGGCCCATACCCTAAACGTATGTGCCATTGCGGGATTCGAACCCACGTCCTCGTAGAGCCATACGCTTCGGACCCATACCCTAAACGTATGTGCCACCGCGGGATTCGAACCCACGTCCTCGTAGAGCCATACGCTTCGGACCCATACCCTAAACGTATGTGCCACCGCGGGATTCGAACCCACGTCCTCGTAGAATCATACGCTTCGGAAGCAGCGCCCTAATCGTATGTGCCAAAGAGGACGGCTCGATTGGTTCATGAAGATGCAAATAAGTTACACCTAGAGCTACACATTCTAAAACAATTGCAAGCGGTTTGAACCTCCTGAAATATTACCTGGAATTAAACAATGATGCATACATTTCATTATTTGACTCATGTATCGTAGCCTACTAATACTTAGAAATAGCGGCAACATGCCCTCATCAATTGACAGTTGGTGTAATATGTTTCCGCCTGAGTGATCAGAGAAAATGTTATTCGTAAGTGATGGTGAGTCAGTAGTCAGTAGTCAGTAGTCAGTAGTCAGTAGTCAGTAGTCAGTAGTCAGTAGTCAGTAGTCAGTAGTCAGTAGTCAGTAGTCAGTAGTCAGTAGTCAGTAGTCAGTAGTCAGTAGTCAGTAGTCAGTAGTCAGTAGTCAGTAGTTAGTAGTCAGTAGTCAGTAGTCAGTAGTCAGTAGTCAGAAGTAAATTTAATTTTACAATTCTTTGCCGTGGGAACTAAATCTGTTATAGGGTGCAATATGACCTTCTTCAGGTGAACTAGATATATTGAGGATAGGACAATTATTGTGAAGGGATGTCGCATTAACGACCGCGAAAAACCTCGTAAAAACGTTCAGTCAGGATTGCCGGTCTCGACGGGATTTAAATCCGTGACCTCCCGCGCTCGAGCCAACAGTCGGTGTCAGTAGTCAGTAGTAGTCAGTAGTACAGTCATCTCATAAGGTAAAACCAAAGATTTCCTGCACTTGCAGTGCATCTAGTCAAAATTCAAAAGACTGCGACACAAACATAAATAACTAATACGACCGATTTTTTTAGATGACGAAATGTTTCCCTCAATTTTAAATAAACAATATAAAATTTGAACGGCAAACATTGAGCAATTGCTGATCTTAAATCATATACTTCAATAATACAATCTAAGTCTGAATCTGCTGTGACCAAGTCTTGTAATTCAAGACGATGAGTGGTCACGAGATTAACATTAGGCGGGACGATAGCCTTACTCGGGCGTCGCACCCACGTCCTCGCTCGTCTCAGACCAGAACACAGTTTTCAACTCAAGACACATCCCGAGAATTGTGGTACCCTCTCCAAGGGTGTACCTCGTCAGATAAAAAAGGACCCTTTTGACGCTCGCGAAAACGTAAATTGACCCCCAAAAACGGGTCTAATTATATACATTCGTAATTGTGCACACATCAATGCACAAAATGGTGTTTGTTTCAACCATGTACCTTATGAAGTAAAACACGGTTTTTTTTGGGAAATCTGGTTCGGTTAAGGCGTCTTACGTTATGGCTCCAAACGCCAGACAGTTTCAGCATATCATGGCGTTTAAATTTAAGACTTAGAATAGTAACTGGCGTTACTGGACCTGCAACATTATGGAGCGATGTGGCTGCAATTCTCGTTTCCGGTTTAGGCCTAAACTTTTAGCGCTAATAACATTGGCGGCCATTTAAGCCCATCAAAGGGTAAACATTTGTGTAAACAGGAGAAAATGGCGTCAATTTTTTTTTTGAATTTTTGTTTTTCGGGGCTAGTTTCGAAGTACACGATTTAACCAAGAGATGCAAATCCATTAATTATGTACCTTATGAGGTAAAAGACGGCCTCCCCTTTTGTTTTTTTTAAATCTTTTTTAGGTCCCAATGAGGTCCATACGCCCCCGAGTTGGCGCGTAAGACGCAGCTTTTTTTAAATCCCATATAAAACCACATTCCAATAGTCAAAAACATATGTATTTTTATGATATAAAAGAAACGGTCACTGGCTCTCGGTTTAACCGTACTAGCCATATCATAGATGATGACGCGCTCGGAACAATACCCAGGATTTTCCTCGTATGAATAGTAAATTTCACAAGGCGGTGACCGTATTATGAGACATCGCAGACGGACGTGTTCGAGGTGGCGCTGGAAAAAAAACTGTCGCATATGAAATTATCCCGCCCTTTTCAGTGAAACAATAGCATCGCTTTCACCCGTACGTTTCCTAGTAGAAGATGTCAGTCGTCGATTCTATGTTAATGACATACCACACTCTGGTAAACGTTTCTTGATGGAGAATTTCTGTGGAGTCATTGAGGAATTAAATTCTTGTCGTGGTTGTCGTTGTTGTTGTAGCGACATTGATGCAATACTTTCTTCGGTGTTTAAAATGATTGAATCAATGACTTGTGCTTTGGATTTTGAGTGGCAGGAGGATTCGGAGTGGAACAATGACCTAAGGTTAAAGGGTCAGGGTTGGATTATCAGATAATTTTTTCAAAAGAATTGTATTTTGAGGATACCCACTCACAGAACAGTAGTGTCGTGGTTCCGAAACAACCATGTCGACCCCGATGCCATCGGCAAGCAATAATAGCCAACCAGATATCGGTATTTGAAGTAGATGACAGGTGGTTGGCCACGATTCTCCCGTAGACGACAAGCTACGTCGGATTAGGAAAGAATGAGTATTCCTTGTTGTTTTCGATGCAAAATCAAGAAACGAAAGTTAAAACCTAAACTTATAGGCTTTAAGTTTATATCACGTTCGTTTACTGAGGATCCCATGGTGATCAAAGAATGGCTTCAGGGATCTTTAAGGGTGAGATGTAAAAGAGAATGTATCAAAGGCAGCCGTAAAATGTATCGTTTGGAGGGTCTCTTGATAGCAACAACATAAAAATCTCCGTTTCGATCAAGGATGCAATGTTTTTGTGCGAACGCATCCCTTAGGCATCCATTAGTGTAAACACACGCCATTTAATTTTCCATTTTTATCCAAACTATACATCAATTCAATATTCAATGCAATATTAATAGGTCATGGAAGCATGTAATTGTGAAGGGATGTCTGAGGGCTGTTTAAGAGGACTCAATTCCTTACATTCGCATTCAAGACTGAAGAAAATCTCGGGAAAAACTTTCAGCCAGGATTACAAGTGGCGGGATTTGAACCCGTTACCTGATGAATCAGAGTCTCTCACACGTTACGCACGAGCCACTACTATCAATAATTGATAGTGTTTGAATGGCATTGCGTATATATGGGATTCTATATTTCGTCAGTCAATCTTAAGACAATAAGGTATACAATAATTATACATTATGCTTAGGTTTCGTAGCCTTGGGTCACTTCACTTTATATAATATTCTGTGACAAGACATCAGTTTTTTAATTCTTTTACGCTTAAAGCAAATTACCAAAATTATATAACACTTTCTTCATAAATAATTGATGTATGTCGTTTGATTATGTTCTAATAAATATAATTATTTTATCTTATCTAGTAAAATAACTACTATTACGTAAGGTAATAACAGTTGATGTGTTTTCTTTTAGGCTAATTGGTAGGTTGTCCTGGTTAAAGTCGTTGAGTGAGCACTAAAATAAACATCTCAATTAAATTCTAATAAAAGCATTAATGACATTTTAAAACACAGTCACACAAAGAAGAAGAAGAAAGAAGAAGAAGAAGAAGAAGAAGAAGAAGAAGAAGAAGAAGAAGAAGAAGAAGAAGAAGAAGAAGAAGAAGAAGAAGAAGAAGAAGAAAAGAAGAAGACGTAATTATGAAAATATCAAACAAGGACGAGAATTGGCTGAAAAATTAAATATTGTAGAAACTGAACGCCTGTCTGTTGTTGACTTAGCCTTCCAAGGTGACCGTTTGCTCGTTAGCAAGTGTCAACTAAAAGAGTTCACAACATTTATTATTCCGTGAAGATCGCCTGTTTGAAACATTCAAGTCAAGTGCTGAAAGAAATGTCATTGTGAGTCCGAGAGAGCAAACATCCACTACAGACTGGCATTCTCCCGGGCACGACGCTGTGCCGGGCCAACAAGGAGAAGGCGTTTCCCTGCAGAGAAACGAAAAGATAATATTTTTCTAGTTTCAGCGAAATATCTGGCCGCTTATTTCACACATCCTGTCGGATTCTGGCGAACAACATGGATGCTGGATACTTGTTTGTTCAAAGTATCGAGAACTACGCCTTGGAAATGCATTAATTTCCAAAATGGTGGAGGCGCCGGGTCGTCCATTTTCAAACTTTCTGAGAAACTTGCCCCCCCCCCCCCAGGGTCAAAAACATTCTGCATCCTTCTTGTCGAAGGGCAATGCCAACCAACATCGCATGTCAATCGGAGGTCGACTTTGGTTTTTATCACGAGACGTGAACGTTTGATTGATTGATTGATTGATTGATTGATTGATTGTCGTCTTTATTGGTGGCGGGATTAAGGCCTGTTAATTAATTAATTAATTAATTTATTTATTTATTTATTTATTTATTTAACGTCTATCCTATTCAGTTATAAAAACTGATTTACAAAGGAGGACAACTTAATAAATCTAATTACATAGATGCAGAAACAACAATAAATTACATTTTCGTAAATATTTGAAATAGTAGCATTACAACAACAATGCATTTAACACAAGAATTTTGGTAACAAATTGAATGATATTATATGCATTTAATTAATGAATGAAAATATAAAAAAGGGTGGAGAAAAAAAAAGAAAAGAAAAGAAAAGAAAAGAAAAGAAAAGAAAGAAGAAGGGAAAAAAAACATTAAAAAAGAAAAACGAAAAGAAAAAAACTGATTTATTAGACGATCCCACTCAAACGAATATGAGGTTTGCCAAAAATCAGGAACAGCAAATCAGGGAGTATAATCAAACTTTCGCGGAAGAAACCACCGAACGCGAAATCTTTAATCTTCATTTTTGTGTTCAAATCTTGACTCATATATATAATTATATCAGATAATTATTTAAAAAATTTCATGTCAAACTGATTCTCTTCCATCCAACCACTGACACGGGACTCACACGCGCAGACGGACGGACGGACAGAAAAGTGATACTTATATGGGAGCTCCGACCCCAAATATGTGTATACAACTCGTTAATTAAAATCATTAAAATATATATAACTTAGAAGATAGAGTGCTTGAACCGATGACCACACTCTTCAATTTAGTACATACTTACTTAGCACTCAAAAAAAAATTGTAGGATGCCCGCTGTAGAGTGTAGGGTATACACATCAGATTTAACCGGTGTGACCCTCTTCAGGTGGCTAACTAGGTATATTGCGGATAGGATAATTGTGAAGGGATGTCCGAGGGTTATTTAAGAGGACTCAATCCCTTGCATACTGAGGAAAACCTCGGAAAAAACCTTGAGTTAGGATTGCCGGTCTCGACGGGATTCGAACCCGAGACCTCCCGAATCAGAGTCAAAGAGAAAATGTAGTACTACAATCACTTCATTTATATTATGTCATCAGTCACTCATGCATGTACACACAAATAATATTCACACTTATTTCACTCATTCACACAATCATACACACAAACATACATTCATGTTAATATTACTTTTATAGTCATCTTTATGTTAATAATTTTATATTGTATTGTATAAGTTGTTGTTTTAAGGATGCTCTAGTTGGTCATTGTTCGCTCGTCGATGGTGTCGGGGCTTACAGCGTTGGCTTGGTCTGCTTTAAATTTAATGTCCCACACTGAAAATCAGTTATGAGACTGAGTAGGTTGACTCGAAATACAAAATTTATTTATATCATCGTTTTGTTACTTGTGGGGCATGTGTCCGGTTGCAACGCGGCCATTTCCCACTTGCCCCATTAACCGAATTTAAGACACCTACAACAAATTATAAACTAGAAATTGACATCAACCACATAAAACTTCAATTATTTAAAGCAGCTGTTTATACTAGATTAACAAGATCACTCATTTATCAATCTTGTCACATTATCACCTTTTCACCAGTTTTGTATTTTATAACCTCAGTTTTTTTCCTCATTCATCTTGGGCTTTTAGCCTATTTTCTTTTTATATTTTCTTTTGTTATCCAATTTTTTCTTGTTGTATTTATTTGTTATAGAATTTTAATTTGATAGTACTTGTTCATATATTAAATGATATAACGTATTTGCATTGTTTTGAATTGTTTAGTTTTAGTTATCTAACACTTGTGGGTTAATACCTGTTGTTAGAGGCCAATAAATAATAAATTAAACAATGAAAATTGCGTGAAATGAGCTTCGCACATCCCGCGCCTCCGCTAAGATGTTTGTCTGACCCTACTCTGGACTGAAGTATCCACTCCTCAGTGCACTCTGTACCTTTCAACGAGATCTTGTCTAACTGGATGAAAGAGTTGACAGGAACATGGAATGTGACGTTATCTCCATCCTAGGCGGGTGCCATCTTGGACTTACACGACTACTTGTTCTAATGGGGTTGTCTAGTGTGATGATCACCCAACCGAGGAGTTAGAAGACGGGTGGGTAGCTAACCATTAGCTCAGCGCTAGCATACGAGGTTCTGATTCGGGAGGTCGTCGGATCGACCCCAGACACGGGCAACCCTGTCTGAAGATTTATCAACGGGAATAAGTGTTTATTTGCTTACACATGCTCATACACTGAACACACCCTAGCAAACTGACTCTATTCAGGCGATTCGTTATCAGTAGAGATGTTTGAAAATAGTTTTATTATTTCCTAATTTAGCTTTTAGATTTTTAAATTTCGATGTTATTTCGATGATACGATTTTCTTCCATAAATTCCTCACAAATATGCAAACAAAGTTTCAATTTTTAAAATAAATCTTATCCCGCGAGTCTTATATTACAGCAGCACAAAGAAATTTTATCTAATATGACCTTTTAAGCGCTATCATACTGTTTAGATAATTAATCATAAATAAAAGACTTTTTGCTAAAAGTGGTAAATCCAGTTAATTTTTTTGTATAACGATCCATTCGACTTTATTTAGCATGTAACGATAAATTCTATGATGTAATGCGGATTGTAAAGACACATCTGGGTCCTTTATTTACGACATTCTTTTGCTAGTTGATGGAAAACGAAAACACCCTAGTTTCAGTGTGGATAGCTAGGTTGATGTTGGAAGTCTGAGAGCGAGCAGCGAGGGCTTCACATGGAAAGTGGGAGGAATCCTTTTATCCCACACCTCACACTATCATATCCCTAGAAACTCGAATATCCTAAGTTATGATTATTGTGGTAAGAAACCTAGTCCGAACCAGCAGAAGCCGTTCCCACTACCAATCATTGTTCCCGTAGCATAATGCCACCAAACTGCTATACAAGTAGATACTGTGTTATCTACCGATTACCTGACGTTTCCATTCTCATGCATTGCAGTGAAATCGATCATTGCAATTTGAAAGCGTGCAGTTTTGCACCAACATCAATTTAAAAAATCATCAACGAAACGTCAGCAATCTGCATGCATATTGATGACATTTTAATGGCTACTGCCAACCCCCCACCAGTATTCAAAACCGAATTGAATACAAGAACCACAACCATTTATTTCTCATTCCAAAATGAACCGTGACGATCCGCCTTGAGACGGACGCCGAACGTAATTTATCTAGATGAAGTTGCAAATAATTCTCTGAATCAAGCAAGCGGTGGGATACTTAGAAGGCAGTGCGCGCACAATGCACTCTATTCAACATGACGTCATGAAACAGCTGAGCGAAGACGGGCCACGACGGGAGATCAGTTTATAATGTTGATTGCACCCAGGGTGCAACCGGGCACAACGCTAGCGTACTAGGATCTCAATCGGGAGGTCACGGGTTCGATCCCGGACGAAAGAAGAAGCTAACACGTATCGTGTAGAACTATGATTCGGAAGGTCGCGGGTTCGATACCCGTCAGGCGGGGTTCGAACCCGCGACCTCTTGAATCAGATCTCACGCGTTACGGATGAGCTCGAGCAAACCAGGCTTTGACGCAGAATGAGGTTTAGTCTGGATAACTTGGAAGCTCTATCGTTAATAAAATAAGAAATAAAATAAATTGGATTTAGAGTCTACCCACTCAGTTATATAACTGATTTTCAGTGGGGGATAGTAAATCAAAGCGACCAAGCCAACTCTGTAGGCCCCGACGCAATCGACGAGTGAGCGATAACCAACCAAAGATCGATATTTTTAATAGAAAATATAGCAATCAGTGGTATGGACAGTGCGAACACCCGCGGATCAACGCCAGAATCATCAAGGCCGAATCAGAACAACTCTGAATTTATTATGTGCTTATAGGATGGCTTCAAAGTCACCGTTTACAAACTCCTGAGACAAGAGTCAAGAACTGATGGACTTCAGTCCAAATCAGAAGTTAAAAACTTCTGGCTTTGGCGGGAATCCAACCCTGGACCTTCTGCATTGGAAGCAGATACGCTAACCACAAGACCAACGAGCCACACAATTCGAACTGACTCTGCATGGAAGCAGATGCTACATAGCCAACGAGACGATGCCAACATCGAACTGGACTCGCATGGAAGTAGATACGTAACCACAGACCAACGAGCACCTTTCATCTATGGGTGTGGTATGCATCAAAATGTTACGTAGGAATGTGTGTATGGAGCGATCCATAGTGGATTTTCCAAATAGCGCTTTCCTTTTTCAGTTACAGACAATAGATATGCCACCAAGCAAGTAATTTGTTTAGCAATTCCCCAAACTAGTGAAGGGGACAAATATTTAAAATAGTGAAATGTGCTCTGAGTGCGCCTTGAGCTTATCCTATATAAACAATAGCCCCCCAAAAAACAAACTTATGGGGTGAAAATTGGAGGTCGAAAAGTGATTAAAAATGTTTGGGAAATTATCGGATTTGCCGATCAAGCAAATTTTTAAATAGACATTTAACATTGGTTGGCCTGCATGAGAGCGCAAAACTATGACGCTCGCAAAAATATTAGATATCCACGCTGTACAATATCACTGTCGATTTGACAAGTTGTATGAAGTAGTAAATAGCCTCCCCCCCCCCCCCCCCCCCCCCTTAACTCATGAAAGTATTTTTATGAGTACATCTGTGTTGAACATTGTGACGTAAATATTTAAGAGGTGTTTCCTCAAGCAACAATAGCATGCCTACAATTAGCCTAAAAGCAGATACAACAAACAACGCTAATTATATAACTTGTAATGAATTAATGTACACGATTAGGATAACCAAATTATATATATTAAATAAGGAGTGTCATTATTATTCATGACAGGTGACGACCACTTAAGGTTGTTTCAATTAATGTTGTTTTCTCAAAAAACTAGAAAGCACAATTTACATTCTTTTAGAGCACGCGGTTTAAAAAACTTGTTTGTATAATAGTGTGTAGGAAGAGCAAGAAAATACTTCACAGCTACGGAAAGAACTGAAAATGCATGGAATGTAGGTGACTTAAGGTTCGATCCCACAACCACTTGACTGAGAGTACCATACATCCAGTGGCGGAAACGGGAGGAATAGAAGGGGAGAATACTTGATGAGCCCTCGAGCCTATAGTATTGAAAAACCAGTTTTAACAATTTGTAAAGAAGCTACACTTTTCTGTCCGTCCGTCTGTGCGTGTGTCCACGTCTCATGATAAAAACAGAACATGCCCTCGATTGGCATGCGTTTCTTGTTAACATTGTCCTTTACAAGCATCATCGATAAGTTTTGTTGACCCTTGGGAAGCACAAGAATACTCTCTTACTAACGGGTCAAACCACGAGAAAGGTATAGGGAATTGGACTTTGATGACCCATCTATAGTTGACCCAAAGCAACCTTGCCGGTGCTACCGGCATCGACAGGTGAATCGTGACCGCTGATTGGCCAAGATTCGACCATAAAGACGTCAGTTTCGGGAACTTTATCATGCCAGGGGTTCAAGGCATGGCTCTCTTCAGGTGTCTCACTATATTTATAGGTATATTGGAGAGGGCTGAGGACTCAATGGAAAAACCTTCAGTCAGGATTGCCGGTCTCGACGGGACCTCCCGGACAGAGTCGCTCGACTCAACACTGTTGGTATCATGCCAGTTGTCTGAAGAGTGGCTGGTTTCTTAATTATTATTGTGTTGGCTCTCAGCTATAGATAAGTTGGCATCAATTATATAGAGTGCAATTGTATCTAGAAGTGAAGTGACGTATCCTGGAATGCCTCCTTTGTTTCTCGGGTCTCACATGCAAGCATCCACCTGGCCGTGTTTCCAGACGATTGCGCTCGGAGGGTGGTAGGGTACGCCGAGCAGGGGGTGTAGGCTGCACCGGCCGACACCTGTAATTACCTCGGAGCAGTCTCGTGTGGCGTGGTGAGAACTGGCGCCGTGATCGTAACCTCCCACCCACGGTTGGGTTGGGGTAGAGCGAGGCGAGGTACACCAAGACGCGGAGCGGAGCGCGGGAAGTCTGGAGGGTCATTGGGTATGTGGTGATGAAGAAGAAGAAGAAGAAGAAGAAGAAGAAGAAGAAGAAGAAGAAGAAGAAGAAGAAGAAGAAGAAGAAGAAGAAGAAGAAGAAGAAGAAGAAGAAGGCCAAAAAGCAAAGTGGCAGCCATGAAATGAACAGTTTAATTTGTGGGCCACAAATTTTACCTTATCGATAAGCTCCCATAGCCACAACTTTTTCATTTATAAAATTTGCAATGTTTTAGTTTGAAGTTGTCCAATCGACAACCTGTGGCTCTGTTAAATGTACTACAGTTTAGTTTAACTTTTTACGTTGCTGTCGTAGAAGAAATGTCACAATTTATGCTGTCACGGATTTGGACCGACCTCATATTTTACTACGCGATGTGATTCCCAAATAAAATTGAAGATTATAGTTGTATTTTATGCATGTTAACTACTTCGCCGACCGAGGTTGCTCATGCATGAGTAAAGCAAGAGACTCTGATTCGTAAGGTTGCAGTTTCGATTCCAGCCAACGGCAATAATGACTGAAAGTGTTTTCAATGTCCAATGGCAATGTCAATAAAATTGTGGGATTGAGTAAAAGCACAACATGGGCATTACCTTCCAACTGAAAATAAGAAGGGTCACACATTTTAAAATTGATGTGTGCCCTCAGGGGCGTAGCCAGGATTTCGTTTCGGGGGGTGGGGGGTGTAAATTTCGTGGATTATATTTATAAATTGGTAGAACTGCTCACGTAACTATCATTTAGGGAAAATACGTATACTGGTACAATGGGGTGGGGGTGGGGGTTGCCCCTCAGCTAGTGCGGGTCTGGGTGCATAGCCCCAGGAAACTTTTGATTCTTAACATTTCAAAGTGACATTTTACTATTATTTAGAGTGGTTTTGGAGATAATTTGTAACATCTAAAGATCTGCATAACGTTAGTTTATAAAATCTTGCGTTAGGTAGGACCTACATAATATGCATGCCACACACAATGCTATAACCCTTCTTCTGATTTCGGGGGGGGGGGGGACCGGACACCCTGTCGCCCCTCGCTACGTCCCTGTATGCCCTACAGCGGGCGTCCCTACGAGAAACAACTCCAAACTTCCCGGATAAAGGAACCAGAAAGAAAGTGTCAAATAAAATGGTCCATCCAAGATTGTGTCGTGATGTGTTGTGTTGTGGGGTCGACGCCCTAGGTCGACTGCTCTCCTACCTTCGCAGCGACCTGCCCAACTCAGGTCACCATGGTGAGGTGATTGTTGTCAGCCCATGTCGATCATCCATCCCGTGGTGCCCAGCCCATGTCAATCCTACCCACGCGGCTTTGCGGTCACGGAAACAATGGAATCGCTCGTTATTTACAACCTGTCACAAAACTTGGGACGATCTCGATAGAAAAGAAATGAGGTGTTGTTGCATTGTGACTTGAGAGACAATAGACGCGAGATATGGGACGCAATACTATTGTTTATGCTTGACTATAGGAGAACTGTAGACCAGATGTGACTATGATTTCTAGTTGAAGAATTATGACTTTATAATTTCAATTGTGTCATGTTTAGTGATTGAATTTAAATGTTTGAATATGTGCTTTGGTACAATATTCTGAAGAAAGTAGAATCCATTAGTGGCATATTAAATGCGCCATCTTGACATTCAATGCATTTACAGTGATTCCATGTATTCATTCATTGCATGCAAACGTGAGATGGTACATTTTGTTGAGGCCTCACTCATATTTTCAATTTTTTTCGTATACGTATGGGATAGATAAAGGTGATAGATGAATGCAACTTATGTTGAATCAGTTTTGTGAGATAATACGCGTGAAACTCAATATTGTTGTTATCCATTGAATGAGATGGAAAACTTCAGTAAAATGACCATGCGACTCTGGCACTTGAAAGTTTTAACTTAAAATTTTCCTTGATTACCTATATTTAGAGCTATGAAAAAATAGCAGTTATATTCTGAATATTTAGCATTAATTTTTCCAAATTTAGCATTTTGTAGCATTAATTTTCTTATTTCCACCAAAACCCCAAATGTGGGGAGTTTCTTGTATTTTTAATGGGGAATGAATTCAAATTATGCTTTATAGGAATATTTCAATTCAATGTAGTCACTTTAAACGTTAGAATACAATGCTCAATTCTCAATTGGTATAGGTTCACCTTATTTTCAGTAAATTTAGCATTTTGTGGCGTTTTTAAGAATTTATACTCACTAATTTAGCATCAATAACCTAAAACGCTAAATTTTCATGCCTCTACCTATATTTAATCTAAATGATTTAAAAAAATGTTTGTGATAATCTACAGAAAGCAAGGTGCAATCAAAACACAAAATTAACGGAAAAGAATGCCGTTGTTTTTATAATAAAAAATGAAACATACTAATAACAAATTAACGCTACGCAAAGTCCCTCGAAACGGTAGTATATATTTTAACAATAACAACTAGAAAACGTGACACTAGTACACATGATTAATCGCAATCCGTTACCAACATTGCCACTTTGTCAAGTCGTGAAAAATATACCAATCAAGTCCACTAACAATTTTAAAATCAATTATTTTTTCAATTTGAAATTTGTCGCCCGATTATCCTCCCGTTATCTCATTTTCACCACTCGCAACTTCCCATAATTGACAATTTAACCATCCCGACACGTCGCATATTATTACCCATAATTCATCACGACACGTAGACATCGTATTAGTGTCCAATCAGCAAGGTCCTGACCTATCGACTCATTTCAGATCGCAGTTTGATCGCAGTACGACCGAAACTCATCGATCCCCCTATTTGGTATGAAATTAACCAGAGCCGGCCTATATAATTTGAGTCGCGTATCCTATTACCCTGATCGTGAACCCTAGAGAAAGGTCAGATTATATACTTGGGAACAACTACGTGCTTACTTACAGACTTATCACAATTGCCAATCACAATCGGTTTCCATTTTTAGAAATATCTTGTGAAAGGTTATGTTTTTTAGGTTATATATTTTTTAGGTGTTTTTTTTTATGTTTGTGGCGGTTGATGTTGTGGCTCTAGTTAGGGATAATTTATTTAGGTGAAGATAGTTAAGAGGTAATTTGGTGTGGACAGCGATTAGATGGGATGGGTTATAACCATAGTGTCAATCACAGTCAAATTACTTCCCCTATATGTGTTGTTGTGTGTAAATCAGTTTTTGTAAATGAATAGTGTAGACGAAAAATAAATAAATAGAATACAAATAACCAATAGGCTCTGCTTTAGATTCGTGACTTTCCGTTACCCAAAAGATATAATTTTTGTTGTACTACTGTTATTTTATATGATATGAATTTTGTTTGTTTATTTATTTAGGCCTATCTACCTTGCAAATATATTATAATATACACGGTGGCAACTGGCAAGTACCTGACTAATATTAAACAAACAATTATTATAGCATCAAAAATATCAACACAATATCACATTTCTCTATTTGGATGGTCGGGAAACACTCTCGTAGGTGGAATTGTTAATATTTAGTATACAATTCAAAATTACAAAATCCATCAGTTCAACAGCAACAGTATTTCAATGCTTTATTGTTCCATCAATTCAGTTCTATAATGTAACTACAAACTACAATTCAGAAGTTAAATAGTTACCGTCTTGGTGGTCTAGTTGGCTAAGGCGCCTGCCCGGAATGTGGGAGACTCGGGTTCGAACCCCGATCGGGATGGATTTTTTAATGTTTATCTAAATCAACCTCCCCCAAACGTCTGATTATTTTTGTCTGTAATTATATTAAAATATAAGTTTGAACTTCTACAGTACTACAATAATACAACAATCAACAATAATAATTGCTAAAAATTATAATCATGGGAAATACCGCTATTTGTAAGATTAATTAATGATTATGACTGTTATGGCTTCATACTCTCTGAGTGCATGTTTACAAAACACAAACCTTTAAAAAATAATTTGCAGGCCAACGTATGTAGTTATTTCTATGAATAGTCCTGAGTATATACTCTCGAGCGCGAGTTCTGCCTAGTTCCTGCGACCCTGATAGATTTTTCCTCGGTTAACCCGTAGAATGCCACGAGCCGATATTTCGGCCGCGGGAGGTCGACCACTAACTAAGCTACCCAGCCAGCCAGCCACCAGCCAGCTAGCAAACAAAGTTCGTTCCGAGACCGAGCGTCCGTCTTCAGCCAAGTATTTCCTACAATACTCACTCGCAAGGGCGCTAACGCTATGACTATGAGGGTTAGATATTCGGAAACTAGAGAAACTCAGGGTTGAAACGTATAAATTGACAAAAACTGGTGTTCAAACTTGTGAGATCTATTATGAAATTGACAATTTTGCTGCAAAGATAATGATGGATTTTTTCAAACGTCACAGAATAATTTCTTCGCAACACAATTTTAAGAAATACTTGGGTGGACGTAGTTTCGCTGTTTTTTGTTGTATTTAATCAAATGTAATTGGGGTGACCTGTCTGAAATATTTAAATAAAATAATCCACAAAAAAAATATTTGGATGGGATACATATGGGTAGTTTATTTGTTATTTATTCATCAGGTTACATTATTTCTCCTCAGCACTGTTTTGGAAAATTAAAATTATTGCCGAGAAAAAAGGTAACGCTTATCAAAGCATTGATTAAAGAAGATAGCCTTCTTTAATCAATGATGAAAGTATGCTATCTAATAAATTATTGCCAATGACCATTGTAACACGATATAATTGGTTTCGATGTGCACTTGATAAGCGTTTCGTAGTGGTGCCTCCATTATTGGATGAGCGTAGCGAGCGAAGCGAAGATTCCATTTCACTACACTGGAGAAAAAAATCCGGAATGTTTTTTTTTCTGTATTTTTGTCTGTTTGTCCACACGATTCCGGCTAAACCGATACTCCAATTGATATGAAATTTTCTGGAGGCCTTCGAAATCTCTGAACTTAGAACTGCCACGTTTTTGAGCGCAATCGGAAAAATATTTCTCATGAAAATCGCAATTTTACGATTTTTTTCGATTTTTTAAAAATTTCTTCGACTTTATAACACCTACATGTTTTTATCTGATTTTAATGATTTTTTCACAGAACCATAATTTTATGAATTAAGATATTCATGTAACATTTGAGCGCAATTGAAAAAATATATATCATAAAAATCGAAATTTTTACGTTTTTTTTTTTTTTTTTAAACAATTTTTTTACTTATAACACCTTAATGCTTTATCCGATTGTAATGATTTTTTCACAGAACCCTTATTTTATGAATTATTAGATAAGTGTTAAATTTGAGCGCAATCGAGAAATTATTTCTTATAAAAATCGCAATTTTACGATTTTTTCCTTTTTTAACAATTACAATAATTAATAAAAAAAAAAAATTAAAGTTAATTTTTTATTTAATTTGATTTAATTTAAAAAAAAATCAACTTAGTAATGATTTTTCCACAGAACAACAGAAAATCCGCATAACACATGGCAGCTCAATGCACCAATTACGCTCATCCAATAATATCATTTGGGCCTGGAATACTGACTGACATGAGATTCCTAATCTTACAACGGTCCAACCCCTTCCTTGTAGTGGGCTGCACAGTGCACAGCTCTCTGTCAGCTTGAGTTGAATCTGTGAACAAATATATTTCAAAACTAACGTTCTTAGCACAACAAAGCATGGCATGAGTATTAGTAAGGGAACGGGAGATGTTGATTGGACATTTGTACAGAAGAAATGTCGTACTTTAGAATAAATATATCAATACAATACACAAGTGTAGACAAAGGTCTTTAACCATCACTAAACAATATTTTATAAAATTAACTATACAATTTTAACAGCAAGTCAGTATAGTTGTATACATAGTGTTTCTGACAAGCTTCAAGTGAAAGGCTATTTTTTTTTTAAGTTACAAAATTAATAAGACTAAAATATGGATAACAATCTGGTTCATAAATATAATTAAACTTCTCTGGCACAAATGTTACAAAAAATATTATCTGTAATTGCTTAATCATTTATTTGTTTAGCAAATATCATAATAAGTTATAAAAACTGATTTACTAAAACACACTGTCAAAATAACTGTCGTGAATAACACACATAATAAGGAAACCCCCTAAAAAGTAATCAGGCAAAGAGAACTGTGAAATAAAAACATGTGTACAAAATTGAAAAACGTTGAAATTAACCTTTCAGTGTACGCTCAATAACAATGATGAAATGTGTAACTGTATCTAAAATAACAAACAACGAAATCAAGCTTTAGCAAAGCAAGGCCTGGCCATGCAGGTGGTGGTCGGCGAACCTGCCGAAGAAGAACGAAGACTGACGAGGCTAAACAGAGACAATGCGATCTAGACCTCCTGCAGCTGGATATCATTGTTATATACCCGCAGATCGAACGAGGATACTATTAGAGGCGGAGAGGTTTTAACTTTGACTTTGTTGCTATATAATTATTGTGATCGTGTAGAGTTAATCGAAATTCAATTGAATTTAGTCGGGGCTTTGAGTATTTGTGTGACTGTGTTTTGAAGGGAGAGATGGGGGAAATAATCAGTTTCTTTGCAATGAAATCATTTAAAATGTACCTTATATATTTTCTGTAAACCATGAACTACATGAAAAACACTTATTTTACAGTAATGTTCAGAAGTTTTTATTAGCTTATCGGTATTTAATACATTTTCGATAATATGAGAAGAGGATATTTTTAGCTATTTATTTTGTATTAGCTGATATTCTATTTGCATACTTATTTTACTAGACTAAATGTTAGTAATAATTTTGTCATTATTATATTAAAACTTCGAAACAATAAAATGCTTCATTAAAATCCATCCAGTACTTGACATAAACCACACGAATTTTCAATGTTTTAAAAAGTTTTCTTCTTATGTGATTGTCATTGTATATCATAATATCATGTAATGTCATCGCCATAGTTTTATATCTGCACTAAAAGCATTGTGTGCTTTTGTGCACCATAGTTTTGTGTTTAGTTTATGTTTTTTGCTACAATGTTTTTTTTTGTTATCTAGTATTTATTTTTTAATCCAATGGAAAAAAATTGTAAATGTTATACGCGTTAGGCCTATATTCAGGAAATCTTTGAATCTACGTAATGGATGAGGAATTTTTATTGTTGATTTTTTTGCAGAACGCCAAATTTAAATTTAAGAATGTTTTTCCACAATTCTTCCTAAAACGAGCGCCTCCTCTCACCTTGCCCACCAGTGAGCTGCACACGTCACCTGACGTGGGTAAGAACACGGCTATTGTTGCCTGTGGGTGTCTGTCTGGGACCCTAATGACCACGGGGCTCCGCGACTCCGGCGCCCGCAGTCGTTACCGATAAACCAACAACCCCCGCTGTCCTGTCCACCTAGACCGTGATTGATATGTTGGTATTTGAGGAAACAAGGGATTCCTGAGATTCGAATTGTAGATGTTTGTTGGTAGAAAAACTTCTGGGGATTACGCAAAAAACATCACAACCATAATCACGAATAGACACATTTAGCTTATTAGTGAAAGTGAAACAATGCACTTAAATTTATTTTTATGTATTTAGTATTTTACATTTTTTCATACTCAAAATCATTCGTTTATATATGGCGAAGAATGAAAAGACTATAATGCAGATAGGTAAGTATTTGAATATACTGAATACACTCAAAAATATTTATAAGTAGGCCCTACTACTGGATTTTGATAATGTTAATCTGGGAATTATTATTATCTAGAATACTTGAGCACGAATTGGCCAACAACGTAATGGACAACGTGGCACAATTTCCAGATTATAACCTATGATCGTCCGCAAAAATGTGTGATATAACACAATCATTATTATTGTCAGTCTACATGTGTTAGAGACTGTATGAGAGATAGTCTGAATTCAAACTTTGAATTCAACATACTTCACATATTGACAGATTTTATACAAAAGCCTACTGTTCAGTGCATAAAGAAAAAGTTTGATTTGTGAAGCACATGTCATAGATCCAGAGAGCGCGTATCATTAGTCTCCGACGAATACAACAATAATCCTGTCAAATAAGATCGTATATTGACGCTTGGAGGAAAAAATTGCGATGTCGCTGAATTTTTTGCAGAGACCTTCCTTATATAATACTAAACAACATACTAAACTCCCCTACAATCGGACTGGAGCTTCGGCCGCCATATTGTAAAATGGCGGCCAAAAGGTGTTTGTTATCGAATATCTCCAAATTGGTTTGAGATAGACAAAATATCTGAATGGTAAAAATAATCCCAAATTAAATTCCCTAGAAAACAGATGTCTTCTATAGTTTTGGTAGGGGCAACGGTTACGTCACAAATTCGTGGTTTAAATGTTGCTCATTGGAGTACCAGCTTATTTACAAATTTTCACGCCCAGCATCAAACAATTCCTAGTAAATCCGTAAGAAATCGATTTAAATACAAAAGGACTTTTGTACGGGGTTCATGAAAGCTTCCATTAGTATTTTAAAAAATCAGGTCTGCGAAATAGAATTTTGCATTTACCCGGAATTTGGGTTTTTCCATTGTTGGAATTTCCCAAAAAATGCCCTTTTTGACTGTCCATTATTAAGCACTAAATAGCATTGGAGGACAAATTCTTTCTACGCACATTGCAATTCCTCACCTCCTGATCCTATTACACCCAAAGTTTAAATCCAATATGGCTGCTAATGCCTAATATCCACAACATCAAAGTGAATTATGTAACAAAAGAGTGTAAAAACAAGCACGAAAACAGTATTCATATTGTGAATATTAGGAATTAGCAGCCATATTGGATTTAAACTTTGGTTGTAATCGGATCATTATTTAAGTCATTTCAATGTGCGTAGAAAGAATTTTTCCTCCAATGCTATTTAGTGCTTAATAATGGACAGTAAAATATGGCATTTTTTAGGAAATGCCAACAATGGAAAAACCCAAATTCCGGGTAAATGCAAAATCCGATTTCGCAGAACTGATTTTTTAAAATACTAATGGAAGCTTTCATGAACCCCGTACAAAAGTCCTTTTGTATTTAAAATCGATTCTCTACGGATTTACCGGGCATTATTTGATGCTGGGCGTGAAAATTTGGAAATAAGCTGGTACTCCAATAAGCAACATATAAACCACGATTTTGTGACGTAACCGTTGCCCCTACCAAAATTATAGAAGACCCCTGTTTTGTAGGGAAATAAATGGGGAATATTTCTTCCATTGAGATATTTTGTCTATCTCAAACAAATTTGGAGATATTCGATAACAAACACTTTTTGGCCGCCATTTTCCAATATGGCGGCCGAAGCTCCAGTCCGATTGTAGGGGAGTTTTAGTATGTTGATAAGTATCATTTAAGGAAGGTCTCTGCAAAAATTCAGCGACATCGCAATTTTTTTCCTCCAAAAAATTCTTATTTGACAGGAATACAAGTGCATGAGAGAAAAAAGATTTACGCTTTCATAAAAAACTTTTCAAACAAGGCAACCCTCATCATTTTAAAATTACGTGGATTTTAACAAAAAGAAAAGTAAAAAGTATGTAAATTTCAGCATAATTACTGTAGATCGTGGTTTTAATTTCATCCTACCTTCCTTTTTATTCCCATTTGAGAAAACGCGAAAAAAAATCCAATCGCTAAATTTAGAGTGCGACGCGAGAGAGTGGGTGGGTGGGTCATGAGCCCAAGGTGGCGCCACTGGCAATAAAAAATATACCCCAAGTTCAGTTTGCCGAGGTTGGTAATGGACCTTTTGTTGCGGACCATTGTAAGTGTGAGACGTGGGTTAAAAGCTTTCCTGCGTAATTTGTGGTTGCCGGAAATTTGCAGGTTCCGACGTGGACTGCGCTAATAATGCTATTATTGCCCTGTTAAGTGGAGGTAAGATGGTTGCCAGGGAAACTTTTCTTTATCACCCACTTTGATACACTCTCAATGGGGAATTAGATGATATCGGTGATTGAGTTGATGGGGGTGGTGCAGAGAACGTGAAAAGGGAGAAAGTAAGAAGTAAAAATATAAAGAATGGTGTACTTTTTATAGCCAACCCCCACCCAAATGTGTAACACGTTTAAAAATATTACTTTAGATGGTTTGGACTTATGTAACAAATTAATGTAGGATGCCCAAGAGAATGTTTGGAAGAAGCACAGATAATATATTCTTATTCTTTAATCTGTTATGTGTGGAAGATAAGAAGGATAGAAAGAAGTGATTTGGTTTTAGCCCATCCTGCCAGAAGCGGACAAAGGTCGATATCAATAATTTCACTAGCCACCCTACCCGCCCTATCCTTGTACTATACCCACCCACCCTACCTATTTGAACACAAATAACACTATATTTACTCAATTACATTTCACAATCATATGATTTATTTAAAACACACCCCATTCTTTCTACTTCACCAATAATATTTGTTTACTCAAATTGTTATCACAGCCTCATCTGTGACGAAACATTTAATTCAACATATTATCATTATTATTATTTCAATCTCGATATTGAGGTTTTAACATTATGAATTTTTTAACATCGTGATTTGTATATTTCGTGTACAGTACAAACAATAAAGCCTCCCACTTGAATTTTGTTGTGGGAAAATATATATTTTATGAAACTATTATACAACCGAATTTTAGTATCAACTCTAGAAATTTATCTGTATGGATTTTTTGTAAACAAAACATATGAATTTAATTAGCTGTTTTTTTTTTTACTTTATGGGGTGCAGTAAAATCACACCCACATTCTTTCTTGGGAGTTCCAAAATCCAACCCAAAGCAACACAAAGGCGAGACGTTTAAACAACAGAGGCTGCAGTAACCACTTGTAACAACATAAAACCAACATAAGCAACGGCGCCAGACACGACCATCCCCTAACAGATGACCTTGAGTGATCGAACGTGTTGTAGTTGCGTCGCTTGGTATTTTACTTCAATTGAAAGAACCGGGTGTTGTTGTGTGACTGACATGGGTGCACCTGTACCAATTGAAAGAACCGGGTGTTGTTGTATGACTGACATGGGTGCACCTGTACCACACACGAGACAACTAAAAGGTTCCAGACTTGCTTTAGGAGGGTAAAGATGTTGTTTTCGCCATTTTGTGACGTACGGATTTACTTTCAACAACAATATCTTGATGTTGTGCTATTTTTATACGTAAGCACTTTCATTTTCAAAACAACCATTTTTCATTTATTTATGTACCAATATTCGTACTTTATTGTACATCGGGAGACCCGGGCCCGGGTTCGTTACCCGGCTGAGATATTTTTAATTTTTTGGACTGATTTCTATACGAAATTGATATAAACATACGACAAATATGAAATATATAGTAAATTAATAAACATGTAAAAAATAGCACTTTGTAGCGTTTTCAAAAATGTATTTGACTGATATAGCATCTAGATCAAAACGCTATTTTCAAATATTTCTAACAATCATACCATTACAAATGAAGGAAGTTTCTATAGAGATTTTATACAATTATTGTAAGACACTAAGAAATACACAGATTTACATGCAAAAAGTTTTACATAAACTTTTGATTTTTGTGTTTCTAATGATTTTTCGTCAGTACGCTTATAGAAATTTTGTCTTTCACATTCTTATCTTGAGTTTGATGCGGGGTAAATCGCCAACAAATAACTGTTGAATTGACACATCTGTCTCCCCACCCATCCAAACCTATAACAAAAGAATCTCGTTAGTGAAAGGAGAATATATAAATTCTACTTTTGTGAAATAAAATATATTTTCAATGAGTTTTACTCACTTCCATTTCCTTTATTTATGGGCTACATTTTCATTAGACTGTAGAGCCAGACATAGATCTTACTTTTACCCCATCTTTTAGCAATGTTTTATCTGGGACTTGACACATTGGACATTGTAAGAGATATTCCTGCAAAAAAAGATCATTCCCTGGTACAATGTGATCTTCTGTTGAGTGCTTGGTACTGAAGAGGTTCCTAACTAGAAACGAGCAGACAGATGTACTTTAAGAAATTACAATTCAAATACTGTATAATGAAGAAATACACCATGAAAATAATAGTGAGTTTTTTGAGCTGCCATAGCAAACATTCAGTACATAATGAATTGTATAATGTCACACATTGAACAAAATAATAAATAAAAAAATTGATTTAGTTACCCTTATTTATTTACAATTAGACGTAATTATGTAATATTTTTTAAATTATACAAAACACATTCTCAACTTCTATCAAATAAAGGCAAACAATTTTATATTGTTTGGTATTGTTTGGCAATGATTACTCACAGTCAACATCAGGATTCGTATATCATAAACAAGAAGATTTTTGAAAACGAATTAAATTGGAAAGTTTTTCGAACACGTTGGCCAAACTAAAATCCATGTCCACTTCAGTTCGAACAAATCCAAAATGGGTCGAATGCTGACCATCAATTTTATGCTCCGAAGAGAAACCGAAGGCTAAAGTTCTCCTTACAAGCCATAAATAGCGGCCCCTCCTCTAAATCCCGTAGTTTGCAGACATCAATCTGAACGGACGATCCTCCTAGTGGGCATCAGTCAGTGAGTGGCACTTAGGAGATTCCATCCTCTGATATAGTATATAGGAGGCTAATGATGAACACCCTGCATGGGTAGGCTGATTGACAACCACGATACTACACCCAGACACAAACACTGACCTGGATCAACGAATTAGGGGATGAGGGTTATAGTAAACGAAAAATGCTTTATTTAATTTGACCATACCCTGAAAAAATGGATCGGTTTTGTCTGGTTGTTCGCCCTCTGCCGGACAAACGGCTACACCACTTCATTGAAATTTTTAGGGGTAATTTGAAAACTCTGAAATATTATCTTCAATTTTTTTTTTGTAGATTTACTTTTTTCGTGCAATTTTTTGAATGTTTGTTAGCTATTTACCGGAAAAATTGATATTTCGATATTGATGACACTTTCAAGGAACCTTCGAAATTTCTGAACTTGAATATGACACGTGTTTTGGTACAACCCAAAAAATATTTCTCATGAGATTTACAAAGATTCATTTTTTAAATGTGGGAATGGACTGCGATAGGGCAAATATGCTCATCCACCAACGCGACTATGACGTTGGGTAGACTGGGCTCCAACATACCTAAAGACTGACCTGACCCAATTTTTTAACATACTCACATGTCACAATTTATCATTGAATCGTTCATGGCACTCATATACAATTTAAATTTATTAGGGGTTTCCATTTTCAGTCAATATCGGTATGATATTCATTTCTTATTCTATTGCAAGTTGCAGCCTGTTTCAAATGATCGACTTATTTGTTTGATTATGTGTACTCATTGGTTTGGAAAGTGAATTGTTGATTCGGGATCGATTTCTCGCATGACTTCTTAATTTTCTCCTAGTCATTCCACCCTCACAGATGTTTCCATACCCGCACACAATAACAGACAATACGAATCTTTCACGACCCCCAAGCAAATCTAATACACTGGTTTTCCAAGATTACAACTTCCGATTTGAAACAGATCCCTTGAATGTGTTTCAGATTCGAAACTATTCCTCACCTTTCTTTAGGCAACATCCCAACCAAAATAAACGACAGTCACTATTTTAACCCATCTAACTAGAAGAACTATTCAAGTTTGAAATTAATTCATTATTCGTTGGCTAAAACCCTGAACACTGAACAGTCCTCTCTCTCTGAATGAATTAAACCCAACAGCCACCTATATAATAAACTAAAAATATACACACATAAAAAAGATTAAATCAAGGTATTTTTAAAAACAAAAAAAAATTGGAAGTCATCCTGATTTCAATTTAGTTTGCGTTGTGTTCGGTTGAGAGAGCAGCTATCGTGGCTCACAGCACGCGCCGTCAGGCAGCCATAAGTCGCTGCGCGAAGACAAATTCCTTGACATCATCCAAGTTTATAGCCTTGTTTTAAAACACGCTTAACATTCTTCTTAGATGCTAATTAAAATGTTCGGCTTCGAAGTGGAATCACCTCAGGACAGCGGCGTTGAATAACTAGGAGTGGTGTGGAGTGGAGGGTGGTGTCAGAGTTGAGTGGAGCAAATGATTAGTCAAATTTTAAGCACGTGATAATAAACTAGTAATATAATTATTATATCCTTACTTTAAAATACTTGAAAATGCAATTTCCTTAATTTAAATTAAAAGTATAAAATAAAGCGGAATAACTAATTTATCATTACTTTCACATCATTCTTCGACAACGATGCAACTCGGGCGGTATAACTCTTTTGTTGCACGACATTTTATTGTAATTTTTTTCAAAATTAATCATTTTTGGATGAGCGTAGCGAGCGAAGCGAAGATTCCATTTCACTACACTGGAGAAAAAAATCCGGAATGTTTTTTTTTTCTTTTTTTTCTTTTTTTTGTATTTTTGTCTGTTTGTCCACACGATTCCGGCTAAACCGATACTCCAATTGTGATGAAATTTTCTGGAGGCCTTCGAAATCTCTGAACTTAGAACTGCCACGTTTTTGAGCGCAATCGGAAAAGTATTTCTCATGAAAATCGCAATTTTACGATTTTTTTCGATTTTTAAAAAATCCGATTTTAATGATTTTTTCACAGAACCTTTATTTTATGAATTAAGATATTCGTGTGAGATTTGAGCGCAATTGAAAAAATATTTCCCATAAAAATCAAAATTTTACGTTTTTTTTTCTTTTTTCAAACAATTCTTTGACTTATAACACCTACATGCTTTATCCGATTGTAATGATTTTTTCACAGAACCTTAATTCAATGAATTAATAATTCGGTTAATTAGCGCATGAAATATTTCTTTTAAATCATTTTCGTTTTTTTCTTTTTGTTAACAATTCGATTAATTAAAATTACATATCCAAATTGTAATGTATTTTTTAGTTATAATTTAACTTGAACTGCACATTAATCGCAATCGTAAATTATTTTCATAAGAACAATCAGACAATTTATAACAAATGTAGTTCAAGACCAATTTACGATATTCCAACCCGAATAAAGCGTCCTGATGTTAAAATCCGTTTTTTTCAAGCCATTTGATAAGAATTCGGAATTTGCCAATTGAAAATGTTCCAATTCAAAATAGCACCAATTTGAGTTTTCTTTTTTAAATCTGCTATCCTTCTTTAGTCCATTTGATTTTTCCACTTATCTCAGACTTATCATCGCTCATTAGCACAGAATACTAAAACTAGTTTTTTGATTTTCTAACATCTCATTATCAGACACGCATAAGAGTTTGAAAAAAGTTATTAAACAAGCATCTCCATAGCGTACCAGCACGATGCCAGAAACACTAGAAGACCAGCCAGCAGCCACAGCCAGCCAGCCACCAGACCAGCCAGCCAGCACAGAGCAGCAGCCTAGCAGTCCAGGCCAAGCCAGCCAGTAGCCAGCAGCAGCAGCAGCACCCACAGCCAAGCCAGCCTGCCAGCAACAGCAGCCAGCCAGCCAGCCAGCCAGACAGACAGACAGCAGCCAGCCAGCCAGCCAGCCAGCCAGCCAGCAGCCAGCCAGCAGCCAGCCACAGCCAGCCAGCCAGCCTGCCAGCCAGCCAGCCAGACAGCCAGCCAGCCAGCCAGCCAGCCAGCACCTTTATCTGCATGAGAGCAAGGATGTGCCTTGGGTGCGTAGCGGGGGGCTCGGAATACAAATAACACGTTTTAAATCAAGTGTGTTGAGAGGCTAAAAGACGCCGTGATTAGTAGGACTTAGTCTCGACTAGAAGGTCACGGTGGATATTGAAATTGAAACTGAAACAAAGGGAGTAGCCGGAGAGAGAAAAGGTACACACACACAACTGACACTATTAGTGTGACGTCATTCCATCATGGCGCCCATAGCAACCGTCGGTTTTGACTCCAAACACCATTTCGTTCCCATAAGAAACCAATGGGAAGGAAGGACTTTTGACGAAGTCTCTCAAAGGTATCTTTAAAATTTAAGACTTCTAGTATTTTTATAATCAAATTATAGGTCTACTTATACAATATTATAAAAAGTCTTATAATTTTTGTTTTATTATGTTCAAGATATGAGTCTATGAAAAATTTATTGCTGTATTTGGTTATTGCAGGCAAAAGTTTGTTTCGAGTAAATTTTGCTCGTTGCGTTGCGTGAAGTCACCACTAATAATGTGTATATACTCATTTATTAATTTTACTAAAATATTTATTCAAATATCAAATTTTTACATGGTGAAGGATCAAATTTAAATTTATCGTGGGAATCCTGTCGTCTGCCCCACTTCAGGTGTCTAGCAAGGTGGTGTGAAGGGATGTATGCACTGAAGAAAACCCCGTAACACACTTTCAGTCAGGATTGGTGGAAGGATTCGAACCCGGACACCTCCCGAATCAGAGTTTCGCGCTTTAAGCTTGAGCGATAAATCGAAGATCTAAATACATTTTAATACAATTGTTTCCTTATTCTTTTTCAGATCGAAAGTGGTAAGGTGTATATTTACGCCTTCCAGAGTTATCTACGTAGGCAAAGAAACTTTGGGGAACTACATTGCAGACATATTTTACACACATAAAAGAAGTCAACGTGTTTATTGAAGTGACAAAATAAAAATAATCGGTATTGGCAATAAAAAGTTAAATGCAAAAACAACAAAAAAAACGCACAAATCTTCTCGATTCAAACTAGAAACTACACACTAGTTTTTCTCTCTTTCTAGTAATTAACACCTTAATTAATAATACATCATGTCCAAGTTGCTAAACTAATTCCTTCACACGTCGCGTGAGTCAAATGTTTTCTAAACAAGGTGTAAAACAAAATGTTCTTCAGTCGTCGTTTCGCCTAGAATTTATTACAGTGACACCTCACGTGAATTTCCTGCCGCGGAAACTGTTTTATCGAAACTGAAAGGATTAAATTTCGCGAGTAACGCGCGCCATTATTTTAAATTAAACACACAGCCTTCATTTGTTTTGTTTCACACGTACGGTTCTAAACGACGTTAAGGCGGTGGAGATTATTTAGGTGTAGAAACTAATTAGCCAACATTAATCATCACGTTTCATGGAAAACATTTTATAGATCGTTATTATAGATCATTATTATAGATCATTTAGATCAACTAGATCGACAGTTTAGAGTTCTAGTTTTTTATGATTATAAATTTTAGGTCTTGGAAGAAAACAATTTAAACTGTAATAAAAATACAAGTTAAATAATATGTTGTAAAACAGAGATGAACTTTGATGTTGAAAACAATTTGTTAGTTGAAAGACAAGACTCAGATTTTTATTGGACATAATAAAGTGATTTTTAATAGGTAACAATGACAAAAGTAAAGGGTAAAGTATACCATTCCGAGCACAACAAAAATATTAATGTTACAGTTGAAAAAAGTAAATAAACATAATCATAATTATTTCATTATTTATTAGCTTCTTATCACAATTAATTAAACATAAAAGTGTTGTAATTTTCAATTATTACCGTCATTGCATGGTTCTTGGGCATACTAATTGATTGATAGTCATTGTCGTAAAAATAACAATCAATCAATCAATCAATCAATCAATCAATCAATCAATCAATCAATCAATCAATATAGTAATTACATATTCTATACATTTATGTGAATGATATAATTTTCAAATATCACCACAACATGTTGAATTACTTGCTCTATGCAAGCGGCAATGGTGACAGTACACAAGGTATTTACGTAATCTAATGTAAGTTAATAATAGTTAGTGAAAACTTGTAAGACATATTCGTTTATTGCAGCTATAAATAAAAACACTTATTTAAATTAACAACCAAAGCATTTCAAAGAAAACAAATTTAACGACATACGTTTAAAAGTGAACTCATATCGAGAGAAGAAAATAAAGCATTGAGCGACGTTAAAATAGAAAACAACACTTAAACTTGTTCGAATGTTTGTGTTAGTTTTTCAGCTAATGTTGAAGCGTTGAAAACTAAAACCAAAAAATAAAAGTGAGCGTGTTGTTTCTGCATTTTGAACTCGAGTAGCACGCAAAGAAAGAGAAGATAGTATGGGAGGGAGAGGAATATATACATAGAGGTCTTTATTTTCTAGGCGTGATGAAGGCCAGCTTGGCCTAATCTTCTATACAACCTATTATAACTTTTGATTATAAACTATGGATGTAGCATACAGTAATTATTTAGCATAAATTAACATTTGAGTTAATTAAACATATTATTGACAAAGATTGTTAAAATCCAATGAAATTCAAAAAAAAAACTATACGGTAAACCGAAAAAAATAATTTAATAATTTAAAAATTGACAACAGATACAAATAACCATGAAGTCCTCGGAAATTCCATTATTTTAGTCCATACATACACATTTAACACAATTCATCACATGGAAAAAAATTAATATTGATTTGTTACTAAGTTCTTAAGAAGTTTAGTTAGAGGGAGAAGGGGAGAGTGAGAGAGAGAGTGTGTGTGTGTGTGAGAGAGAGAGAGAGAGAGAGAGAGAGAGAGAGAGAGAGAGCAAGAGCGAGGATAACACCTACTAAAGACGCTGTCATCAAGACGAATCAGAAAAAGAACCCCCTCGCGCTTTTAGCTTGTCAAAGTCAAGAATTAAATTTAGAACACTCGGGAATTTAAGAATTTGACTTTTATTTCTTTCACCTTTCATTCGAATTAACCCATACATACACAACTCGGGAAATAAAACTATCAAACATCAACAGGAATATGTGCCCGAGAGGACATTCTATGACATCTGGGTCAGATTAAAACACTTATCGTCCATATTTCGAAATAAAAAGCTTTTGCGGACCACAGCAAAATTGTGTCAAAATGCAAAAAATTTCATTTTGTTATATTGTAATAAATACATACGGTAATCGATTAGGAAATATTTGAATTTTCAAGTTGATTTGCACATGTTTTGAGATACTTCCATATTTTCCTCGTCGCAAATAAACACTAAACCACAACATTGTTAATATTAAAAAACAAAAACATCCCTGCCTCACTTATTATTCTTTCATAAGTGTATATGTTTAGTAACATTCATATATGAGTTCTACCCTACATTGTCAAGTACACAAAATAGTAAAGTAAACATGATGAAAAATAAGGAATTGACGTTTAAATTAGACGTTTGTTATTTGTCTAACTCTAAATAGAAGTGTTCGTGCTCATGAAGGCAACGTACGCTAACAGTGCCTATCTCTAACGGAATTTAATCGTGATTGTTGCTAATTTTGTCGACGTAAAAAAGTCAAAATAAAACTTTTACATCGCAGTAATACCCCACGTAGTAAATTTGACACCAGCAGAATGAAAACTTCCTGCCAAATAACCTTAAAAGAAATCACCCGTTACGCTAATCACAAAGAGTGCTATCTCAATCACACAATAAATATAATATAAACAGTTACGTTTATATCTCAATCTGGAATTAAACGAAACGAAACACGATATAAAAAGCAATCACCCAATTTAACATCCACAATTCCTACGTCCTGTGAAAGAATGCGAGATCACATCTGAAAAGTCTGTTTTACAACGGATCCAAGTCTTGAGATTGGACACGTAACCATAACCTCCATGATAAACCAACTCACGAATGCAACGGGGGGCCAGAGTTTGACAGCGGGGGGCCTCAATCCAATCTCAGTGCGAGGCTCAAGGTGGATACACTTGTGGGGGGAGCGAATGTGTAATGGGCTTCCAAACTGTTTGATCTCTGACAATGGGTCATAGTTATAAAAAGAACAATAAGCAAAATATGTTTGTGGGGTTTGCATTCATTTTCATTGCCTTCCAAACAATTTGATTTGATTCGGTAATAGTTATAAAAATAACAACATTCAAGATTATTTGTAGTGTTTGTAAACAAATTTAAGGAATGGGCCCTTCCAAGGTTTGATCTCGACATTGGCACTTAGTTATAAAAACAACAATATGCAAAATATTAATACACACGGCCTTCCAAACTGTTTGTTTGTTGTTTGAGATAGTTATTAAAATCACTACATTGAAGAGATATATTTTGTTGTGTTTGAAAACATATTTACAAGAATAATACTCTTCATAAAAGCATTGTTTCAACTCTAAAGTTTTTATTTCATCAACCATAGACTTATGTACCATATTCAATGTACACCATAATAAACACAATATTTCGTAGGAAACCAGCCCCTCTTCAGCTATCCAGCTACAGATATATAAAATGGAGGATATATGGGAGGGATTCTTTAGTATTTCCTTCTCGACCCAGCCGAATTAGAAACCAGGGGGGTCTATTTAGACATACTAATTGTGACAACAGTCACTCGATAGCGACAAGCGACAATAGTTGACCGAAACGACAAATTTAGTGAGAAGAGCAAGAACTGTCACCTCGAATTTTCATCATACCAAATAAAATAGTTGGATGAGCGAAGCGAAGACTTCAATTTGACTTGGTGTTTTTGTTTGTTTTTTACTTACGTTTTCCCCCAAAGGGAAAAATAGCTCGGGTGTTTTGTTTTTGTTAGTTTTTTTGTTGTTTGTTCGCTCTCTACCGGGGCAAACGGCATATGCGATCTTGATTAAATTGAGGGGATCTTCGAAATCTCTGTAACTCAGAGCTGTATTGTTTTTGGGTTTTACAATCGAATAAAATTTCTCATAAATATCGTACTTTTTCTCTTTTTTTTCGATTTTTCGTGCGATATTTTCGTGATACTTGGCAAACGGCTATTCCGATATTGATGAAACTTTATAGGAACGTTTAAAATCACTGAAATCATATATGTTATGATTTTAGAGACATTTAAAAAAAATATTTCTTGTAGAAATCGTACTTTTAAGATTTTTTCTCCAGTTTTTAATATGATATTTTCGTGATATTTGGGCCAATTTCGACCACACGGGTGGGGCTACAACGTTCATATTTTTCATTGACATAAAAATTTGGTGAGTAGCGCCTCTTGAAAGAAAAAGTTTAAAAAGTTGGTCAAAATTCATAGAAATAAAGGTTTTAATATAACCTTTTACAGGTGTATAATGAACAAGTAATATCAAGTTACTATAGAAAAAGTAAGGAGATTCCCCAGAAAAACGTAATCATTTGGACAGAAATATTCCAAAAAAGCTCCATCCATCAACGCGACTGGAAAAAGCGTTCGCGAAGCGGCCTAGTAGTACATTTTCTGTTGTAGTTGTTTATTAATTCAAAGAAAACATTGGCAGACGTCTTTAAAAGTGTAAAATGTGTAATTATTGCCAATAAAAAGCTATAGCTTGGCTCAACGCTGCACGCATCTGACTGCAGCTATACAAGCTTATAAGCTGTGTATTGGCAACAATTACACATATGTTTCCTTAACGTAATGAACGACTAAGTATACGTACAGCAAATGTAAGTAATTACTTTTTAATTTGGTATAAAGAAAATTCGAGGTGGCAGTTCTCACTTGCGCTTCTCACTAAAGTTGTCGTGTCGGTCGACTGTAGTCACACTTGGTAAATATACCCCCAGAACTAGAATTTGATTCCCGCGCGTATTCTACCTCTATCGGTGCAGCTTAATATTGCAAGTTTCTTCCACCCAACATTACCATATCATTGATCAGAACTTAGAAGTCAAGCTCAAGTATAATCTGCTTATCCTCTCAATTAACCTCCTTGCATGAATAGCAGACGCTAAGCCTCACTAATGCGCAACTCCTAAGCGAAGCAGGTTAGTTAATTTGTGATTGGCGAGCGTTTTAGCTAGATATCTACAACAAGGGTATAAATTGAACTCGTAAACTAATTAATAACTTTCCTGGTCTGGGGCTCAGCTCAATATAACACTGATGAACTAATCTAGTTACACTTCTAGGCTAGGGATAGTTGGTAACAATTAAATGGTTCGGTGATGTTGGTAATCATTGAGGATTGTCACGTGTTCGTCACAGTTATTTAAAAGGAAAATCACAATTAAAAATTCATTGGGCAAAATAAAAAAATATTATTCCATTGTTGGTATAGTAACGAAATTACACCTTGAAAACCTGGCCATTGAACACTTTGCCCCTCTTTAGTGACATTTAAAAGATAAAAAGTTGTGATGAAAGTTTTCGAACGTTGAATATTTTATTAAATATAGCACAAAATTAATGAAATTTCATTTTACAAAGTTAAACCTTGCTTCCTCATCCCCATAACAAAATCTTAAATAATTCTTATTTCATTATGTGTGTAATTGTGAATGATTATGTGATATGTAAAAAATCAGCCCATTTTTTACACACTTAATGTTTAGTCAAATAATAGTAAAAGCTATATCTCAAAAGACTCTCAATTACGATTACGCCTTTTCGATTTATCACCATGTATTTTAATTCCTCCATATCCATATAATAATAAATAAGATTTTATACACATGTTGAATGTAAGAAGCCAATTCTATTGTAGAATGGTTTATAATATTGTTCTCTTTACTTTGTTTCTTCTCCTTCACATTCATTGTAACAGTCTTCATAATAAATTCTTCTCCAGGCATAAATCATTCTGATATCGTCTAGATTAGTCTCGGTGCACGAACAAGAGGCGTTAAGTCCAACACATGAATATGATCTTACATTGTTTCAGGCTAAGAGTGTCGCTGTTGATATACGACAGAATGCAGCACCAGCGAGGCTAATACAGCATCTCTAATCATGATATACAGGCGAGGGGGCGTAACATCACGCACGTGGGTACGGAGGCCTGATGAAGCACATTATGTCAGTTCATAATCAGGGGGGGGGTGAGAAGCACGGGCGCGGAGGAGAGGAGTACTGGCTTCGATTCCAGAGACCAGCAGGCATATGGTTTTTATAGAAGGAATTATTATTACAAGATGTGCAGATACAGTTGAGCATCAGAGCATCAGAGAGGGCTTGACTCCATAGCAAGATATGCTAATGCTTGATTCCCTTCATAACGACCTGAAATTGAAAAGATTTAAAAAGAATGGCCCCCTCTCCTCCCCCTTCCCTTTAGCGCACTCAACTGTCAACTTAAACAAAAAACAAACTGTATCACTCCACATAATTATAATATATTTAAAAGCCAAGCCACCTTAACCCACTCCCCCCCCCCCCCCCCCACAAAAGATCACTTGACAACAGGACTACTGAAAAAAGTGTAAAATTCCGCATATAAAGTATACTTCAAGGAAGGAGAGACTGCCCCCTCATGAAACCACTCAGGCAATCTGTATCACTCAACATGTAAATATACTTTAAGGAAGGGGGGACTGCCCCCTCACGAGGCAATCTGTATCACTCAACATCTAAGTATACTTCAAGGAAGGGGGGACTGCCCCTCACGAGGCAATCTGTATCACTCAACATCTAAGTTTACTTCAAGGAAGGGGGGACTGCCCCCTCACGAGGCAATCTGTATCACTGCTGCCCCACGTCCTAATCTAGTGCACGACATGCTTACAGATGATTTATCCCTGGCCATTACATCGCGTCGCCTCTGCGGGGGGTAAGTGAAGTTACCTACTGCGCCGACTAATCGCTCCACTCCTGAGTTATGCCTAGCTGCCCTGCCACTCACTCCACACAATGCGATCATTACAAGAGGCTTAGCACAACGTGCGCCACTTGGTGTAATAGGCTTATCTCGTGTGTGTCTGCTCACACTGAGGATAATCGTGAAGAGAAGCCTCTGATTCGGGAGGTCCCGGGCTCGAATCCCGTAGAGACCGGCAATCCTGACTTAAGTTTTTTCCGAGGTTTTCCTCAGTCGTTAATGCGAATGCAAGGGATCGAGACCTCTTAAAGAGCCCTCGCACATTCCTTCACAATTGTCCTATCCGCAACATACAAACCCTTTCAGACCCAGAGCATTTTTTTCAACCAATATTGATGAATTTTTGGATTAAGGTTTAAAAAAAAAAATTAAAAATATATGTCTTTTCCTTTTTTTTAAACCCATTAGTTTTTAAGATATGGCATACTTACAATGTGAGGTCCGGGACTTAATGAATACTACTAAAAAAAAAAAAAAAATTAGCAGAAAAATTAATAAAAATATTTTAAAAGAACAATTTGACAGATTGGAAAACAGCGATTTTATTCCCGCGTGCTGCTATCTGTGCGATATCCTTCGAACTATACCACCGCTTTCTCGATGCATTAAAACACTCACAAAACATGATGGTCAGGACCAAACAGTAAAATAATTCAAATATTCAAGCGGTAAAAATTCAAAACTAAAACACTCACGTTTGTGAGTACAGGGTCCGAAAGGGTTAAAGAGCCCTCGCACCTTCCTTCACAATTGTCCTATCCGCAACATACACAGTCAGGACACGAAGGATGTACATGCATTGCACCCTTGGCAGCAAGGGATCGAGACCTCTTAAAGAGCCCTCGCACATTCCTTCACAATGTCCTATCCGCAACATACAGAGTCAGAGACGAAGATGTACATGCTTTGGACCCTTGGCAGCACGGGATCGAGACCTCTTAAAGAGCCCTCGCACATTCCTTCACCAATTGGGTCCTATCCGCAACATAAAACAGTCAGACACGAAGAGGTACATGCATGCACCCTTGGCAGCAAGGATCGAGACCTCTTAAAGAGCCCTCGCACCTTCCTTCACAATTGTCCTATCCGCAACATACACAGTCAGACACGAAGAGGTACATGCATTGTACCCTTGGCAGGTTATCCACGAACAATTTTTTTTTAAATCGTGAATTGAGTGAGAGAAAACTGCCCCTCAGTTGGTTATACTCCACTCCACACTCATTGTACGATACATCGCTCATTAATATAATATGACTGTCAAATAGGTTTGATAAGACTAAGGCCCGGTATTTCAATGTCCAGTTAAAGTGGCAAGTAAATTTAAACTGACACATAACTTGTTATCACTATGACAACCACCAATCAGAACTTCAGAATCCTTGTAAATATTTACTTAGAGATAAAACTGGCAGATAAATTTTAACTAGACATTGAAATTCTGGACCTAAATGTAAATGTTTAATGAAAATATAATGATTATTTGTTGGCCTACATGTAAACTATAGACAACAATCAGAATTAAAATTATGTTTAGACTATTACTTGTCTATGTATGTATACATAATGTAAGTATGATAAACAATTGTTCTAATTCTGATTTGTACACAGTTGCATGACACGATGATATATATTTTTTTAGATTTGTACGGTACGATGCTCTAGTATCTATGTGGAACAAAGATGTAATGTAAGAAATTTCCCAAAACGCCAGTTTTCGTCAATTTCAGGATCAAAAAACAAAATAACTTTTTGGGGTTCAAGCCCCTTTAATCAACATGTTGTCAAAGATGTACACACAAATAAACCTCGACGTGCGATGATGGCCCTTTTGGTGGAGGTGCCGGGTTAAGTAGTTTTCCCGCGCATATTTAGTATGTAGACATTGAGATTTTAAAATATTCTTTAGAAATTAGGATTTTATTTAGTTAGTTTTTGAATGAGAATTAAGTTTTCTTGGATGAGAATTTCAAATAAATATCCTTCGGTGGAACTCACGCAAGACTGATCAAGCGGATATAGATACATAGATCAAATATAGAATTTCGTTATTTTGTTGAGAAAACGGAAGCAAAATAATGTCTATTTACTTTATATTTTATTTCGATGGATAATATTATTATAATTTTTCGTGGGAAGCCTTCCCCGGGTGCAATTCATACCCTCTTCAGGTGTATTACTAGGTACATAGGACAAGGGCTCAATTCCAGGAAAACCTCGGGAAAAACCTTCATTCAGTATTGCCGGTCTTGACGGGATTTGAACCCGGGACCTCCCGAATCAGAGTCGTGCGTTAACGGTCGAGCCAACACTGTCGGTCTCTTACGGATGTCTGCTGCAGGGTTTACACATTAGTTTAGTTCTACCCATAGTATGGGTCCCGAGTTCAAATCGAACTTCCTATAACTAATGTAGGGGCTACCTTAATACGGGCCCGGACTGGGCTCCTATAGACGCCAGACGGAGGCCAGTGCAGACCTCGAACGTGGGGTATGGTCCCTAGAACACGTGTGCCAAGTGCCTTGCTTTTATCAGTATGACCCATGATCCAACGATTCCACAATTCCACCTACGGGAGTGTTTTCCGACTATCCAAATCGAGAAATATACCCTCGCTCATACCTGCGTAAGGTAATTATTATTATTATTAGATCTTTATTCACAACAGGATCGAGATCCCACAAGTGCAATATAATATATTGAAGATACTCACATAAAGTCACAAAAACATATAGAGATAAATATAAACATGCTATCATAACACAATAGAGAATATTCTATGCATCAGCAGATAGAGAACAGAGTTATACATATACCAAGAAAAATCAAGCTAAAAGTATAATTAAGTTACAATGAACACATGTAACAATGAGAAGAAAAAGAAAAAAAAAACATGGATTATCTTTAACTTTCAGAAGGAGGGTCATTTGAAAGGTTACATACATACCTTTTGAAAGCAATCAAAGTCATATTGTGGATATCAACTCCCTGGTCTACAACAGTGTTATATGTATACTGTAAACGGTTAATACAAGAAAATTTGTGAACATTTATTCGGCTTCGAGGAACCATAAAAACATCATGACTACGGGTGAACTTGCCTGGTACTCGGAAGTTGATATCAAGTAATAGATTAGAGTCATAATAGTTGTGAAGAATTTTGTACAGAAAAATGAGATCGGTATATTGTCTCCTGGTTTTAAGGCTAGGCAACTTTATGTCCATGCAAAACTTGTAGTAATCAGATCTATGGTAGGCAATATTAGATTTCAAACACATTAATTTCATCAATCTACGCTGCACTGATTCCACGCGATCGGAATTGGTTACGTGCTTACGTGAGAGAAGTTTGGATTCCAAATAACAGTCGCGTAGTCCACTTGGGGCCTGACAAGCGAGACAAACATTCGTCTTAGGGTCGATGGTTTAAACTCTCTCATGCAGTTGCGTTTGATGAAACCAAGAAGTTTGAATGCTTTAGGCACAATATGATTGACGTGACTGTTGAAAGACAAATTACTGGAAATGATCACACCAAGATCCTTAATTTCATTTACACGTTCGAGGTTTAAGTCGTTGAGTTATATACATGGCGTATAAAGTTCTTTTTGTTTGTGAAAGTAATCACATGCACTTAGATACATTTAAGTCAAGTCTCCAGATCTTACACCAATCAGATAACGATGAAATGTCTTGTTGTAGAAGGTCACAATCAGAGTTTTTTAATATTGGCCTGAACAATTTTAAATCGTCGGCGTACATGATGGACTTCGAATACTTCAAACAAGATGGAATATCATTGACGTACAGCACAAATAGCAACGGGCCAAGAATTGACCCTTGAGGTACGCCAGAAGTCACATGTACGGATGACGATTTTACAGAATTTATTGTCACAGATTGAGATCGGTTAGATAAATAACTAGTTAAAAATGAATGCAAGCTGCCACATATGCCATAGCCTGTAAGTTTGTGAAGTAATAATTTGTGATCTACACTGTCAAAGGCACTGGAAAAATCCGTGTAAACAGAGTCTACTTGTGTTTTACTGTCCATTTTACTTGCAATGTACTGGGTATATTCACTTAAATTAGTGACAGTAGAGCGCCGCTTTACGAAACCATGTTGTTCAGAGGAGATACTTTTAGACACATGACAGTACAATCTCTTGTGTATCAGACCCTCAAAAACTTTAGAAACAATAGATAGTAATGATATAGGACGGTAGTTGGCAACGTTAAATCTACTCCCCTTTTTTAGGACAGGTGTAATATTAGCGCGCTTCCAGCGTGTTGGGAAGACACCAGTTTTCAGGGCATGGTTGAAGATATCAGCCAATGGTTTCGAGATAACACGTCTACAATATTTGAGAACATTCACCGGAATTTCGTCTGGGCCAGAAGATTTCCCGTTTTTCAGTGATTGTAAGAAGTTCTCTATTTCTACCCTGGACACAGTGATGCTAGAAATGCACTCGTCTGTGAACGTTGGAACTGGAGGAAGTGGATTATTATTGTTGTTAGAAGATGGCATAAACTTGGTTTTGAAATAGTTGGAAAACAGCTGACAGCAGGTTTCCCCATCTTTTGCCCTGACACCGTTATATTGCACCTCTGTAGGTATACGCACAGACCTAGTTTTCTTTCGAACATAGTTCCACAGCAAGCTAGGCTCCTTCCCCAAAGAAGTGTCGACTTTAGACATGTAGTTTTTGAACTTTTGCTTCTTAAGTGTTTTGAAATATGTTCGTTTCACTTGAAATTCAATATGAGATGTAGCTGTACCACTCCGTTTCCATTGCCGGTACGCGCGGTTTTTGTCGGTTAGAGCGTTGACTGTTTCATTGTCGTACCATGCCGGGTACTTTGTTGGATTTACTTTTAGAACTGGAAAACACACTCAGCAATAGCTTTATTTACTATTTCGTAAAATGTGTCGCATTTTTCGTTTACACAATCACATGCGTCAAGGCGTGTCCACGAACTCTTGCTGAGTGCCAAACAGATCTTCTGGTAATCGGCCTTTCTCCAATTAAAACGCGTTTGTTTGTTTGGTCAGTTCAACAGCAACAGTTTTTCGATGCTTTATTGTTCCATCCATTCAGATCTATAATGTTACTACAATTCAGAAGTTAAATAGTTACCGTCTCGGTGGTCTAGTTGGCTAAGGCGCGTATCTCGAATGTGGGAGACTCGGGTTCGAACCCCGATCGGGATGGATTTTGGCTATTCGACCGCGTTTACTATTTTTCAAAATATGCTATCAAGTCAAAAGATAGTGAATGACTTTGAATTTGAATTTCTTTTAGAAAATAAAAACTATTTTTTTCAAATTTTTCTGATCCGGTACACGGCCAATATCGCCACCTCAAAATAATTTCAAACTTCAATTCGCCAAGGCACACCATTCAACGTAGGGTAATGTGCATTTGTGACATTTATTTCCAACTGGTTTTCTAGAGGCTGACTGAGAGAAAAAGATTTTTTTACAATTGTTAAAAAAAATCTCTCAGTCAGCCTCTAGAAAACCCAGTTGAAAATTAATGTCACAAAAACACAACACCTACGTTGAATGGTGTGCCTTGGCGAATTAAAGTTTGAAATTATTTTGAGGTAGCGATATTGGCCGTGTACCGGATCAGAAAAATAAGAAAAAAATAGTTTGATTTTCTTAAAGTTCCAGGTTTCAAAGCCATTCACTATATTTTGACTTGGTAGCATATTTTGGAAATTAGAAAAACGCCAAATCGAGATATAAAGATTGTTTTATAGTTATATTATATCATGTGTGGGTGGTCTCTTGAGGTGACTTATTATCAGGTTATTCGGGTGTTAGGGAATAGTGACGAGAAAGCCGAGGGCTAATAGGACTCAATCCCAGCATTCGAAGACTGAAAACATTACCTCTACAACTTCAATCATTATGGCCGGAGCGGGCCTAGAACCCATAGCCTTCTGAATCATTCTACGCGCCACCTCTGATGTCAGTAGGTGTTATTAATCTATCTGTAGCTACACGACAGTCGGCTCGTGTGCACCAACCTTGGCAAAGACTTAAATCAAAACCTCGTCCACGATCTTGAGAAGCTGACGCAACCGTCAGGCACGTACAAAATAAGTCTCGGCTATCGATCGATCAAAACTGTTTTATTGATTCGAGAAATAGACTTCGGTGAATCGTTTCCATTGAATTGCCTACGTCAGGTGTACAATACGATCTTGGTGAGAAAGGTCATCTATTATAATGATTAGTGATTTGACAGTCATTCGTGATGGTCGTAACAAGAATAATAATCGAAAATTGGAATCGGTGTAGACAATTGACACGTAGGATAATGATAATAGTGTTTAAAGTCGCTTCTTATGCAGCAATGGAAAACCGCGTGGCGTATTGTGCAAGACTGTAAGGAGAATTACGAGGAAAATACAAGGAATATCCCGCTTTCAATTTGCTGAATTCAATAAAAATAAATACAATAATTTCTCGATTAATTGACTTCTCCCGTTTGGTTTTTATTAATGAAAGCGGTCTAAGGTTAAATCAATTTAGTTTTCGGTTTACTTGATAAATATAGGAAATAACGCTCAAAATATCGATTATTCTATAAACTTTGGATATCGGATAAGAAACGTTTTCGATTCGATTGACTCGATATAATTATTGTTCAATTAATTGTTGAAAATCTCTAGTATTTATACATAGATGCATCATGATGAACTTAACAACGAGGCTAGTTATCTTATCAAATGTAATCTCTAAATGCATTCATAATAACATAGAACACAAAGACAATACATCAATTAAATACCTTACACACAACATTAAAGAACTCGTTAACATTTTTATGCGTGCATAAATAAAATTTATTTATTCCCGGTATCAACGTGCTTGCTATAATGTATGACTCCACAGTAGTACTTACAAGAACTGTAATTAGGCATCCGTGTCGTAATTGTAACACTTGCACTTCTATTAAAAACCATCTTCACCAGGAATTGAACCCATGGCCTTGACCTCCCAAGTTTAATACAACAGGTGTAAACGTAATGACACTAATTTATGTGAGAAATGTTACCGTTCTAGGATTATAGTACTTGGAAATTTAGGTTAAATATATAATTAGAGGTTATTCATTTGTTAGTGAATGCTAAGGCCAGGCGAGGGATGGTCAGGATGGATGAGTTATGACTGAGGAGTAAGGATTGCCTGAGGAGGGGTGTGATCCTGGGACCGGCTGGTGTGGAGCTGTGAGCTGGAGGCTGTGTGTGAAGAGAGGGGTGTGATCCTGGGACCGGCTGGTGTGGAGCTGTGAGCTGGAGGCTGTGTGTGAAGAGAGGGGTGTGATCCTAGGACCGGCTGGTGTGGAGCTGTGAGCTGGAGGCTGTGTGTGAAGAGAGGGCTGTAAACGTGAGGTATGGGAATATATAATTATCATTTTATTAGAACCATTGTGCAGTCCGTTGTTATTCGATGATGACAGTTCAAAGGTGCAGAATTAATTAGTATTAAGGGTAGAATTAATTTTATCTAGTTCCCGTTCAGTATACCCTCAATTGTAACTGAACTAATGACACAGTTGACACATTAGAGCGATTTATTTGGAAAAATTCAATAAAGCTAAGATATTGAATAAATATATCCCTTTTCTATTTATTCCAACTTGATCTTAATTTTTTTGTATAAAATTTAAATTGCATGAAAATTTTGAATTCTACATATTTATGAAACAATTAAATAGGCGTTACTAGAAAATGAAAGTAGCCAATTCGATATAAATTTCCAGAAATGGGAATGTATGTTGTGAATTTTTTATTTGTATTACAATACCAAGTCTTTGGTGACTTTGAAGACCTCCAATCCGTAGATATGTTTACAGTTCTGTATTATTTCCTCCGTTCCACCAGTCTAGTCATTCCTCAACATCCATTACGCCCACATTCTAGTATATCTGTATCTCCATCTTGGAATATCTCAACTATTTACCCTTCCACTTTGCCTCATCTTTGAAATCCAATATTGTATACGCAACACTCACATTACATCAAACTTCAAAACCCAATACACCAAATAAACCACAAGGTTTTGATATCCTATCAAACTAAATTCGCCCCAAAAAATGCAACACAGCAGTATTGTAATAAACTGTAACTTGTAGAGAGGCCATAACATCGGGCCATAAACGTGGAAATGGCCACAACTTACAAGTAACATTGGCAGGTTTATTTGGCAATGAATAATATTATTATCTTCAGTTTGGGCGATACCAGTTTTAGTTTAGTACTTTATAAAACAGACTACGACAAAAATATCGCTGACGTCATGTGATTGGGAATCTGTTGATACTGCCTTGAAATTGTAAAACATTTCTTGCATATAGTCATTAGGATATCTCACGTTTTTCCTCTCTATAATACTGGAAAAAACATTTTGAAATTAATTTCGTACTTTCATATTAGGCTAGAAGTATACATTTGGTTTGTTTGAAAGAATAACACTACGAAAGACCATTCATTTATTAATTAAAACAAATATGTCTTCGCTAAAAATATGGAGGTTTGTCCGGGTTCCTATTTTCCTGCACTGTAACCATATAATCTATGCCAAACTGAACCTGCAACGTTGTCGCTACCTCTTGAATCTAGAATTTGTAGTATATTCTAGATTCTAGAAAATGTTTGCACACCAGCCGAATAATCAGGGTTCGAGTTCCAGTCATGGCATACATAGGAAAACGCTTATAGTACCGCCGCGTTGTTGGATGAGCGTAATGTGTGCCATTGACTGTCATGGTTATGCAGATTTTCTGTTGTTTTGTGAAAAAATTATTAATAAGTCGATTTTTTTTAATTACAATTAATTAAATAAAAAATTAACTTAATTCTTTTATTTTCCTAAATCGTAATTAAAAAAAAAAAAATCGTAAAATTGCTATTTTCATAACAAATAATTATTCGATTGCGCTCAAATTTTAACGATATAATAATTCATAAAATTAAGTTCTTAAAAAACATTATTCCAATGGAAAAGCATGTAGGTGTTATAAGTGAAAGAATTGTTTAAAAAATACACAAAAACCGTAAAAATTCGATTTCATGAGAAATAATTTTTCGATTGTTCTCAAATTTCCACACGAATATCTTAATTCATAAATTAAGGTTCTGTAAAAAATCATTAAAATCGGATTAAGCATGTAGATGTTATACGTCGATACGAAATTTTTAAAAATCGAAAAAAATCGTAAATTGTGATTTTCATTAAAAATAATTTTTCGATTGCGCTCAAAAACGTGGCAGTTCTAAGTTCAGAGATTCGAAGGCCTCCATAAAATTTCATCGCAATTGGAGTATCGGTTTAGCCGGGATCGTGCGGACAAACAGACAAAAATACAAAAAATACAAAAAAAAAAACATTCCGGATTTTTTTTCCAGTGTAGGGAAATGGAATCTTCGCTTCGCTCGCTTCGCTCATCCAATTATAAAAACATCCAAGAATACAACGTTTGATCAAATCCAGAAATTAAAAAATCCAACTAAAACTTTAAAAGTAACAATCTACGGATACTAATAATTCATAAGGTAAACTACCGGCTCTTGTGTGTTCACATCACGATCGTCATGGATTTGGTTACTAAATTGTCTTCGGGCGACTTTCCCGTATGACAAAATCGAGCAAAAACACAAAAATACGTTGTCGATTCCATTTGTATCTTCATCTTCTTATACACTGGACTGAAGCATTCAAATTATAAGGGTCGTGAGTTTGATTCTCAAGTAAGACATATCATTATCATTTATCCTCATCATCACCATTTTAGTGTCCAATAGCTACATTGCAATACTAATATAAACTTAAACATCATTATCATCACAATCTTCTTTACCACCAACGAAACAACACTCAACACAGTATCCTCTCATGTTATACCAACCCACCATCTACAAATATATCACTATCCAAGGTTGTGCGCATGAGTAGTTTATTACTCATTAGTATTACCATAGTCTCACGCTGAGTTCTGATGGACGGCCTGTTGGTTCTTAAAATGGCTATTACGATACAAACGAAACACGTGTATTCGAACAAATTGAGTTTCAAACATCCCGCCACGAAAGAGATTACGAAAATGAATCGGTATTCCATCTTCTTTACGACCGTAACAATGCTGTGCGTGCTACCCCCCTCTGATGGATAAAAGAACGGACTACATAAGCCACGGGGGGGGGGGGGGGGGGATTTACATCGATGAGCGATAATTCATGTTTTTAAGTTATTCAGATGTGGTTTTAAATCAATTATTTCTTCTCAATGGTAGGCAGTGTTATTGATGGGTTAAACTAGAAACGGTGGTGTTGTTTATGGTATTGTATTGTTGGGATACGATTTATTTACATAACCAACAAACAAAGGGTTTACCAATTTGAGAACAGTTGGAACAATCGGAAATGGTTCTAATACCACATAAAAATGGATGTTAACGATGGAGCGTTAGGTCATAATGCGTATACTGGTCAGAACCAGCCATGGGCAAAGGTAGTTTCTCACGTCGCCGACCAGTGCTCGCCTCTAGTTTCGGGGAGTAATATACTCTACTACATATTAGCTAATGTTTTCGAGATGGACTTTGCTTCTTTTCTCGCCTTTTACGATCAGCAGAGCCATGCTCTAAACCAAATTCTACCCCGGGCCCAGACGGGGGTAGTGTTGATTATGGAATCGGGATGATGAGTTTCAAGTTTGTTTAGACAAACAATAAACAAACGTCAAATACTGAATCGTAATATTATTTGATTAATAATTGATACAAAATTAGGGCAATTGGCCTTTAAAAAAAATTAATGGAAATAAAAAATAGTGATTGGATTTGTTTTGTAATTTTTTGTGATAAACCTGTTAATTGACACTCCTTTCACAATTTCGCTAACTCAACATAAAAACATAATTATCATCAATGAAAGTGATACTTTATTGTATTCTGTCTAAAATTTGTTTCCTTTTTTCCTGGAATTCAACATTGGAACGTACTGATATTTGTTATTAAGGTTATTAATTTGTCTGAAACGGATTGTTTACTAGGAAAAGTGACTGTTTGATGGCTACAAGATATAGAGGTGCCACAAGACGCACTGGACACGATTTCCACGAGAAAATTTAATAAAACATTTAAATCAACTAATCGAACAGAGGAAATACATATTTATTAATTATGTTATGTAACTAATGTAAGTATATAACCCACTGTCTGCTACATATTTCCACTAGCTTTATGTTATACCATGCAAGTATAACTCACTCTCTGCTACATATTGCTACTAGCTTTATAATATAGAATCTAGGATGTTGATTTATGAAATTGCAATTATGTAATAGTTCATTTAATAACTTATGTATTTATTTACTGATTTTGAGTATGCAATTGAACAAAATAGGACGGTATCGCTAAAAAGCATCCCGTGGTCGAATCGGGTGAATGACTGCTCAATAATCAAAACTTGTTGCATGGACATGGGAAGGCGAGGAAGCTAGTTGCAATATCTAGCAGGCGTTACCATTGGGTTATAAGATATCCCCAATCAAAAGATACTCCACATCATAGGCCAATCAACGCCAGATTCAAAACACCTTTTCACACCATTATTGCACACTAATAACCAAAATCACCGCCTTGGAAATATAATACGACCGTGATACACGTCACAATAGAAGGCGGTGAATTCTTTTACACGCCCCCTCGGTTAGATTCAAAATGCAATCCAATTACATCATTTTACTGGAGAGAGGATCGAGGTATATAATATCTAGACAGCCTTACAATGGCAGTGCTATCATTACCTTCTGCTCTAAGGACACGCAATTTATACTTGTCTTTTAAGACTATTTTTCGCAGCTTCAAATTTCAAGGCGCTTCCTTTGAATTTCAGCCCGCCGAACTCAATGACACGTTAAAGAGGTGTAGTATAGAGGTATGGTACGGCGTAATTATTTTAATATGTACCCTACATACTGCAAGATCATTACAATTAATTAGTATGAGAATGTCAATGATGAGAGGAAACGACCGAATACGCAAGACAATACCTTTTCAAGGGCATATAGATCTTTGAAGGTACCATGAAGCCATGGAAAAATGTTTAAAATCAATTCATTAAAATTGTTTTTCACTGGGGGACAATCATCGATGTATCAAAGTGATGTTGATAATGTCAAGATCTTCTAAATCAGACTTGTGGCTGCTATTCATTTATCAATTTCAACGAAATCCTAAATCCTTTCATTTTCATCACAGATCCAAATTAATGAGGAACTGTAAAATATAATTTTCGTTATTATTCTAGTGAATAAGATCTCCGTTCGGTTTTCAAAAAAATGTTTGTTTTTAATTTTGAAGCTTATTTTGACTTAAAATAAGAGGTGAAAAAAGGAAAAAAGCCTGTGATGTCAATATTGTGTATCACCAATCAACACTTACCGTTGAGTACTAAAATAACTAGTCCACCCTGAAAGTCATGCTTGAAACAAATTTGATTAATTTTATGAGTTATAGTAATCTTCAACATAAGTGAATGTTACGGCCTAATATATTCAAATTATTTCATATACTGGTTTTATTATGCTTTTTTGCAGCAATCAACCATTGTATTTTGAAGGCTTGATTTAATTTGATTTATTCAAACATTATGGCTATATACAAAGACAGTTTCAATAGATACAACGAATACAAATCAACAACAAGTATGAATTAAAAGAAATAACGAATACAATGCTGGTAAGTTATATAAATTATAAATTTAAACTAACAAAACAGTATAAATCAAAAATACATTCGGCTTGAGAGGCTTGATGAGCGGCCAAGTCGAATTTTGATAATAAATTAAATGTATCTCTTATTCCGAACAAAAGATTTAAATAAATACTCTTTACTTTTTCACGAAACCCTTTGAAGTATTTTCTAAAAGTTCCAACTTTCCCCTCTTCTTCCAATGCATCTCTGTTTCACCTCGAATTTCTAAAGTTTCCACAAAATCTGAAAAACTCCTTCAATCCACAGAGAGAAATGTTTGCCAAGTTACATTTAGTTACGGTTCCAGATCTTGGGTTGTCAACAGAAACCGAGTTGGTAAAAGTTGTACCAGACATGTTGGCTCGGTTGTGGGGGGGGGGGGGGGAGGATTAGGGGGGGGGGACAAAGTTATATCTCGATCTTTACGTCTGGGTTTGACAGAGTGGAGCTTAGCTTCGTCGATTACCCTCCTAAAGCCGAAGAGATTGAGTAATTCTTTACGTAGACTTAAATTCAAACCTACACAAGATCACTTGATCGATTCTGAACTCTGAATGTAAAGCGAGGACGCTTCAACTTTCAAAACATGTCTCATATTTGTCAGAATAAAGCCTGGTTAAAAACAACTGATCCGATTGAGTCCCCTATGTGGGCTTCTTTGTTTCTCACGAGTATGTTCACGAGCAGTGGTGTATGTATTGTATGTGTTATATTGCAAAGAAAATGATTTAATGTATGTAAACAAAAGAATAAAATTTATTTAAATTAAAATTGAATTGTATACTATCTATGTGGGAGGTTCATGGTTCGATCAGGCAATCCTGACTGAAGGTTTTTCCAAGGTTTCCCAAGGTCGTTAATGCGAATGCAGTGGATTGAGTCGAACATTACTTCACAATGGTCCTAACTCCCGAATACCTAGTTCGACACCTAAAGAGGGGCATGAATTGCACCCTGAGCAGGTTTCCCACGAGAAATATGAAAAACATAGATAGAGGTAAAATGGTTCATGGTTCGATCTAAGTCACAGGCAATCCTGTCTGAAAAGGTTTTCTAGGGTTTTCCTCAAAATGCGAATATTAGGTTAACTTACCACTTATAACAAAGTGGTCCTATACTAACAAACCTTGGGCTGTTGGGCATTGCTAAAACGAACAGAGTCTAAAAGTTATTTTCCAGGATTTACTCAAAGCGTTCCTAAAAAAAACATGATATATATTGATAATAATTTAGGCCTAGTCCCCTCGCACTCGAAAGATATATGATATATCATACCGGAAATAGCTATAATGTCGGATCAGTGAGAGGGTAACATCGGTAAAATGTTTGCTGATATCAACACAATTTTAACAATGTCGTCGGGTTTTGGTGAATACCACACTTTCACTATGATTCAATTCTCCTCTATATTTCTGCATGTTTTAGGTCATCAACACGATTTTTCCTAAAGAGTTGAAGCAAATACAATATTATTTATTAGGTTACTAATAGATAAATAATTGCGTGCAAATATCAGTACAATAGAACAAGTTTAAAAAGCTACAAATACAATTATTACATTTTTGTTTGAAACTAAGATTTGACCACTCTATTTTTAGTTAAACAGTATTCTTAATTTTTGTATCAATATTGCAACAAATTCGATAGTAATTATACTCTGTCGTAGTTATTAAGTTTATTCGCGAACTTCGAAAATATCAGGGTTGTATTTTCACTCAGGAGTCGATCTCGCAACCTTTAGCAATATCAGCCGTTGTATATGCATGTTTACTATCTGAATTTTTAGTCAATTCTGAAAGGGGACGCGTCGTTTCAACGACTTCTTCGTTTGGAACTTTGAAAGTTAAAATCCATTTAAATTAATTTTAGTATTTTGTGAAATTTATTTTTTCAACTGGGAGTTTATATAGGCCTATATTATTTTTGTCATAATATTTTTTCTGTCAGTCATACATGGGAAAACTTATTTTTCGTTAAATTTGAGTTTCGTAATAATAAAAAATGATCTGTTCACCACTTAACATCTACCACTCAGAACGGTATTTTTCCCGTTCATCTAGTCATGATTCTCGTGATTACCGAGAGTGAGTAAGGAATCTCGTAAAGAGAGAGAGAGAGAGAGAGAGAGAGAGAGAGAGAGAGAGAGACCACGGCACGCCCGCCTGAAAGCGAGACTGATGAAAACCGTCACGAATCGAAAATGAATACAGATTTGATTCGCGGCTACCTGTCGGGTAGAGCTCGCCCAGCTAATCTGAAGACGTCCACACATGTATACATCGCCCAGTAACACACAACTCGACAGACAAATACGATATTTCAATTAATAATATTTTAGCAAAATAAATACTCAGGCATAAAATACCACATTCATATAAAACTACACCTCTAGATCCCATTATATTTAAACTTCAAATTCCAAACTCAAATTTAACTGCTAACCACTTAGCAGTTGCAAAAATTAAAATTAAAATATACAATTTTAAATTTGGGTTAGGTGGTCCACATTGTCATTAATTACAAGAAATAAATAGTTCTTCGGAAGATAACACAATTATAAATTCTAGCAACTAAAATATAACTTAGTTTGAATACATTATAATACATCATTATTTTAAGAAATAAAAACGTAGACTACATTAATAAGAGTTCTTCTTCGTCTGGTACATCTAAATTTAAAACACATCAAATTAGTCTTCACAGTAAACCGCAATTTTTGTTTGTTTTCGTAGACGTATTTTCATAATAGTGGTTTGGCGTCGACCCAAGTGTAATGCGCAAGACGCTCATGTGAACTGATTCTTTTCTTTACTTTAGAACTTGTTGCTAAAGATGAGAGTTGGTCAACTCAGTTGACAAGTATCAACTAACGAGTCACAATTCGTATCACAAGAATCTCTGTATTTCCCTTCAACAATGCTTTTGAAGTTTAATACCTAGATATCTCCACAAATACAACTTGCTTGTTAAATATATTGGGCCCTATAAATGTGCACAAAATTTATGTTTGAATTAAAAATATTTCCATAATTAAATCTCCCAAAAAGAGTAATAATAACTCAAGAAAATTCTTAAAATCTTAGCTCCTGGGAGGATTGTTTTGAGCTGCAAGAACTATCGCGTCGATGATTGGTGATTCAATAAAATAAATCAGTGCAGTGAACACAGTTGTATAAAACAAACCAAAAAACATTAACTTCATTATTATGCGGTTTTCTTTTGTACTTAATCAAGTAATTGTTTTTGAAGTGAGGTATAGAGGATCATAAACCATCAAGTTGCCTAAGGCACGGGGCGAGTTGAGTTATTAAATGACAGGAAAAACAAAACCCGACAACAACAACTTATGACTTGAATATAATTAGAAACAAGCTTTCTTGAAGGTGGTCTGTTAGCACCTTGTTTCTAATGGGAAGGGTGGGGAGGGGGGAAGGAGGGGAAGCGAGATTGAAAAATGAAATGACTTAATCAGCTCTTGAATCAAAATAAAAGAGCAGTGGCTTAATATAAAAGAAAGCAATTCGGCTCGTCACCTTGTAAATTTGTCATGAATACGTGCGCGTTCTGTGTCGAAACCCACCACGAAGCGGCCTAGCGCGACTAAATGGCCTCAAAGAACTTGGATGGAAAGAATAAAACGAAAAGGAGTTCAACCATTGTTGTGGTTTTTTTAGTGAGTTGATCGGACTATTATTGTGTTGGACGGTTCACGCGAGATGGGTGGCATGGAGGGTCATTTCATTTCACAACAGGATGTGTGGTGGTTTGTCATTCGTGCGTCGTGCAGAGAGGTTTATCGAGAAGGATGATGCTTATCTGAGCTGCACGTATTATAATTTAGCAGCTGTTTTTTTTGTTTTTATTTTACAAAAGGACGAAATACACAACAAATACAAATAAAGTTTACAAAAATATATATATGTATTTACAGTCTAACCATTTTTTTAAATTTAGTTTTAAGTTTATTTTGATTAAGGGCGCGTCAACCGTTAGGTCATAATGTGCCCTCTAGCCTAGGGGGTGTGGGGAGGACAGAACAGTGCATGCTGGACAAAACAGTTACAGGCAAGTGGAGGGAAAGGAGGAAGTATCTAACGTCGCCGGCCAGAGCTCGCCTTTAGTTTCAGAGAGAGATATATCTTGTCTCCTGATGTTTGCGAGATGGACTTTAATCTCGATTAATCGCTTTTTGAGATTATCAAAGCCACGCTCTGGGCCAAATTCAACCCCGGGCCCAGACGGGGAATAGTCTATCCAAGAATTGTAATATACGATTTATAATGTGTTTCATCTAACTAACGGTTCCAAATCCGCAATTTATTTACAATAGTAGCATCAAAAGATATCACATGATCAATGTCAATGATATCAAATGATAATAGGAATCGAACCAAAAATATTTACTAAATTCATCTGCTTTGAATTTGTTTTATTAAAATGAATTCCATTACACTCCATTACAAAAATATATCAACTGCCTGATGCGTAAACTTACACCATTCGATTCCCGCCGTTAGTAACGTAAATTTGTCGATATTTTTCTTAGTCAAAATGCGATGGCTTTGACTGAGTACGTTGCATACGTATTTCTTTGGACAATTCTTTACAACTATCCCAAGCTGAAAGAAGCAACATAACCAACGGTATTGCAAGCCTGCACTTTTGTTTTAAATTGCGAGAATTAAGAATTAAAATAAACTACATATAATTATTTAAATTATATGGTAAATTATATGACAGTTGGAAATGCAAATTTAATATTTCCACCAAAAACAAAACGCATTCTTAAAATACAGTAATAAATCGTTTCCAAAAAACAAAGCTTTTTAAAAATTATTCCCGTTTGTCTTTCAAGTTTTCACACAATAAAACCCACTAAATCATCAGAACTTCCTCGTATGTATTTCTCCAACACCGTCAAACAATGAAAAACAACAAATTTTTATTCAAAACCACCAATTATTCACAGTTTAGAATTTCCTTCCCGCGAACCCACACGTAATGCTAAGTATTTCTTGGAACCCGAGGAAAACGCTTCTTCTTGTGCGAGTGTGATTCATATCGCTGTGATAAGGGTTGACCACTTGATAACACGTTCCATTCCGTGATGGATTCCTCCCATACAACTGTCTCAAGTGTCATTAGCCAGTTGTAATTAATCTATCTGTTAATGTTGGTATAATTGTAGACGCTCGATGCTAATTGCTACCTTTGAGTTGGTTTACCTGGCAAGCCATGGGCGAAGCGCTCAAGATCATAAGTTACCCATGTCGAGCGAAATCATACGGGGGAGATCACATTCCGAGAAATATGGAAGGTGTTTGGGTCATATTATTTGATTCAAGGGTGCGGTTTCTTTTTGAGGAAGGAAACGTGTGTTTAGCCATCGGAGGATGAGTGTTTTAAGACTGGTTAATGATTGATGTGTTTTTTTGTTTTTTTTAGGATTGTGCAACAGCTGTGGTTCGCTCTGTACAGGAATTAAAATTATTTATATTAAGGGCGCTTCAACCGTTGGTCATATGCGCCACTCTAGCCTAGAGGATGTGGAGAGGAAAATCCCAAGCTGGTTAGAACCAGCCAGGGGTATGGGAAGGAACGGGGGGGGGGGTTCTCACGTCGTCATTCGTCATCGTCATTGTTATAGTACGTGTTGTCATCGTCTTCGTCGTCGGGTGGGTCGTCAAGTGAATGGGGAGGGGTCCCCAACGACGAATGCCAGAACTCGACTAAAAAATCAAACAAGTTAATAAATTTTTTGAAAAACATTTCATTCACCATCATCAGTAGATTTAATTGCTATAGGCCTATTGCCAACCCAATCGTTCTTCTTTTCCGACAATATTTAAATTTCTACGGTCTTTTTAACCGTACATAAAAAAAATTGCGTCATCCATCTAAACAATTTCTTCAAACAGTACTTTAAAGTTATAGAATTAAATCCTTATTTTCTTATATGTGGATAATTCAAGTAAACATGCAACTACATGACTAATTACTTACCCTAATTGCAATTGCATGTGGTTCTGATGTTATAAAACCCATCAAGATCTACATTGAAACAAAACAGTGATATTCCCATGGCTCTCAGATTCTGATGCTATAGACGAAGTCATTCATTGACGAAGTTAAACTCCCACCCGAAAGACTAAATGCATTCATTGTACATAAACCATCAACCAGCTGACTGTAATTCTTAGCAGACGGGTTCAGAGCTCCCATCTATCTCGGAGAACTTGTTTTTTGGTCCACGATATAACTAGAATGCACTGGACCTGTCATCGGAGACGTCGATTGAATTAATACATTAGGTTTAAAGTCAAGAAAATATATGATTACCCCGGGCTATATAGAATTATGAGTGTTTTGACAGGTAAAAATTTACCAATTAAAAATTGATTCGAACAAAAAAACGTCATAAAGTAGAATAGCTTAAGGGGGAAGAAGTGGAAAGAGACCCAAACTATAACATTGAACTACTGAGCAATACATCATAATATTATTGACGGGTTCCCGTATTACTTTTCAACGATGCACGGCATGCGTTTTGAGCAAATTCCTGGTCGCTCGGCCGACTGACACCACAGGTGTTTACAACTTTGTGTAGTTGTCAAGGAAGCGGAAACATATGGCTCCACAGAAACACTTTTCAAGAAATTAGTTTTAAATCATTTAAAAAATTAAATAATGATTTTCAGTTTTTTTTGATTTTCTTGAAAATTTTAAAATTGACCACATTCGTGGATTGATGGCTGACAAACATACAACATTGAAAATCTACTGTAGGACTGTCCATGTATGCATTATTGTCAACTATATGTAAAGTTTCAGTTTCAGTTACGTCGGATTCTTACCGGCCAAGCGAATTGCTATGTGCCAACAATCAAATGTGTCCTATTCCCTCTTAAATAACCAATGTCACTGATGATATTTGTAAAAACCCAATGGACCATAAATACTAAAGACCCTATTTTGACCCATGTACTGATTATAGCATAGGTCAAAATAGGGAGCGAAGCTACTTAGAGGAACGTCGCTGAGGCTGGCGCGGAGACGAGTTTAGGCGCTCAGCTTTCTGTTTTTTTTTTCTTTCGGGAAAACGGTTTATAACACCGTTATCAAGTTTCACACCAACGTTAATAAAGAATAAATCTATGCTATATCTATGATCTATGATTTTGAATTAAAAATTAATGGAATCACCGAAATTTACTTCATTATGGTCAACTTCGGGAATATATTCCAAGTGTACAGATTTTGGTAACTCAAATTTGCATACGGATATCAACGTTTAAATCAATGTGAACGCGTAGGTTAATTTGGTTTTATCGTAAGATAAACGGTTTGGTGGGAATTTCCAGAATTGGAATGGAATCCATGTTTTGGATTAACGCCTGAACGCTCCATTGCAAAGCATTGTGGGAGAAAGAGAATTTACATGCGCCACACACCCGAGCATATGGCATTTAGCGTGTAAATACTCTTTCTCCCGTAATGCTTTGCGCGCGCGATAAAGAGGGCGCTGGTGATAGTGAAAATCGTCTGTTAATGACCTACTATATACTATTCCAACATCTTTGCTGTTAATTAATACATAAAGTTTGAAAACTTTTAAAATATCACTAATAACTATACATATGTGGTTTTTATTTAAAATACGAATGGACCATCGCAGTACACATATTACTATCTCATTAGTAAAATCAATTGCAATACCATTTCTTTTGTGAAATTTTGTAAAGTAGTTTTTAACTTAAAATACATTCATTCCAAGGACAGTTTTTGTTTTTATTTATGTTATTTGTTTTGTTATTGCCTTTAGGTCCTAGGCCAACTCCCACTTGGACAACTGTTGCATTCGATCTGGATTCTGGATGATCAATGGCGGCCAAACATTCCAGTTATATCTATGAAGCAGTGAAGTGAGTAGATCAACTCACGTTTCTTGTAGAATAGGAATGTTGGAGTTTTTTCCTATCTGTAAAATAAGAGTCAATGTTTGAATGGAGTTTGTCCTGATGATATCAAACAGGAAGCCGGGGTCATTAGGTTCATCCCAATCACACTTCGGTTTATCTGACATAGTAGACAAGTGGACGATAAGTAATCACCTAATTAATTATGAATTATTATAACGAAGAGCGAAACCTTATCATATCATGGAAATCAATCCAGAAATTAAAAAATCCATCTCAGCGGGGTATCGAATGTAGCTTAGGGGTAAAGCACCCGACTGGCAATTGGGAGGATACCGGGATTTCTGAATTGATTTCTATAAAATCTATTACACCTACGGGAGTGTTTCCCGACTAATGAAATCGAGAAACTTATCATATCAGTTCTCTACCGGCCGTCGAAATCTTAGATGTCTGAGTTTTTATGCAACTGATTATCATCTTTCTAACATATGTTTTATATGATTTAGTTCAATGATGTGTTATTGGCAACAAACATGTATGAGCTATAGCAGTGATTCATTTGTATTTTGTTATTTGTTTTAATGTAGGCTTAATCATACACAAAATTTTCTTGTCAACAATATACAATTTAAAAAAAAAATCAATGTCAAACAGTTGTGTACTTGCAGAAACTATTAAATTACTCCCAATACAAAAATTCACGAATGGGTGTAATTTTGAACTGTTTCAATAAATTCGTTTTTAAGTTATCAACCAATTTAAGTTAAATAATTTAACGGCCAGCTCGAGGCACTGCCAACATGTAAATTATTAATGCATTCTACAATACCACGGGCAATATATTGATGCTATTATCAATGGTTTTATACTAAGCTTCCTTATGATTTGGATATCCCTAAGCTTAATCGAGATAAAAAAAATATGTAAACGAACTAAATACTGTCTTAAACGAACCGAAATCACGACTTAACTCTTAAAACATTCATCACCCAAAATAAAAAAAATCGAAATTTGGTTATAATAAAAACAGTACTTACCTCAAGAAAAAAGTACTTAAAAAGTCTAGGTAAACAAAAATTACATGTTATTTCTCAAACCATTTTCACATGGGCCGTGTATATGTTCTCGGAAATTTAAAAACAGTATCCCTACAATTAGGTAATAACTATCATGGGGTAAGAGATAATTCACTGTCTGTCAGTACGCAAATGGCGCGTATACCAAAATAAAACGGGGAAAAATATAAAAAATATTCTCGCAGCCGAAACAGTGCACATTATGGAAATACATTTTTTCTGGGCTATAAGAAATATATCATTTTAATGTTACGTTGAGGAATGAAAGAATTGGAGTGAATATTTTAGGAGTAAAACTGTTTTCAGAAAAGGCAAAGTCGTTTTCATCGGAGGATGTATAAGGCGGAATATAATCTAATGCCTTTGGTTAGAAAGATGGATTCCTTGTGGTAAACTACAAGGCCTAAACATATAATCAGACATTTAGTTGTGGTCTATCATTTGTATGGCCTGTAGCTAATGAGCGGTTGGTCCTTCTCCAGTGGCGGACTGGGGGTGGGGAGGGGCAAGCGACGCCCACGGAAGTTTTGAGAAGGATCGAATCCAACTTTGCCCAGAGACAATTTACAGTTATATATTTCATCGAGTAGACTTTGGAACCAAGGTAGATAATTAAAAATGTTCTAAAATATAATACTATCCACTAATAACAGTATTTTAACACAAAATGTATCCCATTTTAAATTGGATCGTATTGATATTTTGGTGCGTATACCCCAAGGCATGTGGTTTCTGTACGGTATACAACAATATGGGAACAGCATTCCTACAGACTCACTAGCGTGCGAATTTGGAAAGGGATGTTTGTAATATACCAACCAATCTAATTATTTAACAATTAATTGAACTTTTAACACTGCTCTTAAGTTGGAAAAAATAATTTTTATTATGTAGCAATATTTCGAAAAGTTCACTTTTCTTCGACCTTGTTAAACTGCTTACAAATGCAAGTTCTTTGCAATTCTTTGATATTTGTTTCATCCACATTTTTATACTTTTGTAAATAATGTCAGACAGTCGAAGAAAAGCGAAACTTTCCGAAATATTGCTACATAAAAAAAATTATTTTTCCCACCTAAAGCAGTGTTAAGTTCAATTAATTGTTAAATAACATTTACAAGCTCTATTACAATTTATTTGAAGGTAATCAATCTTAGTGTTAGTTAATGTAATGAAAAAATCCGAATAAACTTTCAGGATTGGTAGTGGTAGGAAGCGAACCCCTGACCTCCCGAATATTTAAACTATACTAAAGAAACATTGGGAATCAAATTCAGGTATCACCGTTTTCCGAAACTTGAGATTTACGAACAGTAGTTGAAAAATGAAAACTCCTCCCAAATGTTCAACGAACATCGAAACCATGAAGTAGATCGTTCAGTAAACAAACACATAAATACACACAATCATATACAATAAATTTTAAAACTTGACTAACCAGATTCACGATGTATGGTGTTTTCATAATAAGAATGAACGCACTGGAAAAATTGATACGATAAGATGTTATCTTATAATGTGAGAGCTCAGAGTCCATTGGACCATTCAACTCTGATCGTTAATTAGTAAAAGTAATTTAAATAAAAAAAAAATACTGAAGCATAAAATGGACATTGATATCGAACTATCGTAAACATTTAATTTGTGAATTTGTTTTCGGCTAAAAAAAAAAGAATAATTCAAAATAAGGGGGGTTTGAAAAATCGGTAATACCGACTTAATTTTTTTAATTCATGTGGCTACGTCGTCTTAATCGTCTTTGGTCGTCTTTATCCGGTTTAAAATCTGCCACTGAAAATGGGGTATGTGACTGAGTTAGTCCTCTGAATACAAAATTAAGCTCGTGGGAATCCTGCCCAGGGTACAATGCATGCCCCTCTTAGGGCTAACTAGGTATTTTGGAATTTGAAGGGATTTCCGAGGGCTCAATCTAATTTTATGTTTGTGTTCTTCGACAAAAGTAGATTTAAGATTTTGGATTTTTTCATAACAAGGGTTGTTTATTTAAATTGTGACTTTAAAGCCGAAATTGCGTCAAGGTACATTTGGTTAAAAAATTTTAATTTAATGTCCCTCACTGAAAATTCATTATGAGACTCTCTAAATACGTATATATTTATTTATTTATTCAATGCAAATGTACTCCTTGTCACATCCCAAGGTCACTTAACACCGTGAATAACTAAACTAAACCACAACGCGATCTCTTTAATAGAAAACCAAAGTATCACAACTTTCCGACCAATAGAAACCAAGTAAATAATCCACTTGTCTTCTTCCACACTGAAATCCTCTCGACGTTTAGAAGAAGTAGCCATCTAGAATAACCTTGACCCGTGACCCACACGTTTTTTGTCCCCCCTACCTACAAACAAGCCCAACACCGGACCCAAACCCAAATCCAACTCTAAAAAAATCATTAATTACGAAAATAATACCAAGTCATAAAACCTGCAATTAATTTCATATCACTCAAACGATTGATTAATTATCGGTGAAAAGTTATATGATGAATAATATTCACGATTACATACCGATCTATAGTCCACAATTAAAAATATATCAATCAAAACTGATTAAACGTGGGTATAAATCCGTGAAACACAAACTCTTATTTACGAGTTGGGGTTTTTATAAGTGTATAATTCTTTATTTCCTAACCCGTTATCATGGGTAATATTTCTAGCTACCGTACAATAGGAAAGGTATCCTAATTGGGGACTACATTTATTTTCGGTTTCGGCTCTAAAACGGAAACCATACTTATAGTTTCAGATTCCAGAATAAATAATCGTTTGTTCGAATTGTTGTTGTCGGTAATGGTGCGTTTAGCCTATAGTTTCTACGATTCTCGATGAATGTAAATGTAATGACTAGGTAGATATTTGACACGAAATGATGGGCGCCCAAGGCAAAGTGGGCGGAACAGTCGGAAGGCAGCGTGCCAATAGCAGCGGTAGGGGGCATTACATTACATGGTCATGAAATTGGAATTCAATTGAAAAAAGAAGAAGATATAAACGGTAGAAGAAACGTACAAGATAAAATGTTCGGTTGTGGTCGTCGTTGTAATAGGGAGGTAATGACTTAGGAAGCGTGTACTGGGCAAGGAGTTTTGGATTGCCAAATCGCATGTCGTTGACTTGTTTCGATTGGAAAGAGAACGGAAGGCAGAAGAATAAGTGGCCTCGTTACGGTAGGCTAATGAAAATGTGATTATCCTATTCAGTTATCCAAACTGATTTAAAAAGGAGGACCACTGAATAAAACTATAACGTTATATAAATGCACACAAATAAATGAAGTCATTAAACATTTTCGAAATAACAATATTACAACATGTACAGAAAATGTGAAATTGAATGATTCAAAATTGGTTAACTTTTTTAAGATTTATCATTTTCCCAAAAACCTTTATTAAAATTTACCAATAAAAGAAAGAATGTAATGTTTTTTTTTAAATCCCATTACCATTCAAACTTACTTTATTTAAACTAAAAGTTACTGTAGCTGAATTTAAATAACTTTCATTTCTTATTATACTCTAATGATCAATAATTTTTGGCAACTATTTTCCAGTTCATTAAACTGACCGTCCGCTGTGGCTGATACGGTTAGGGCGCAGGCCCGAAGTGTATGTCTCTACAAGGGCGTGGGCAATGTTTGATTTTTGTTTAATATTTCTTCACCCTCACATACTCATCGTTTCGAATTGCAATATTGCAATAATAAAGACGTTAAGCACCAACAAGCAAATTAAATAATTATTTCACTGAAAGTTCCGTATACTTGTTTCCATGGTGGCATATTTTATTTTAATTTGTAATTTTATGGAAAAGTAATTGCAATCCAATTTCGTGTCTCAAGTAAATGCAAGTTTAATTCAATTATTCAAATACTTACTACCTACTACTTACGACAAATCTGAATTCAAGCAAGGCTACTGTAAAGGAAGGAATGTCCAAGGACTAAGTATTCCAATCCAACATTTACCATCTGACTATGAGTAAACTTCGAAACTATATCAAGTCAGAACCAGAATCAGCATTGGACGACGTATGTATGTCACAACTTAATTTCGTTTCCAGTGATAGAATTAGGTGATGCGCTATACACTCACTGTTTGCTCTCCTTCTCTTCCTAATTAAAATTTAAAATTTAATTGACAACTCATTTAAAAAATCTAGTATTATATTCTTGTGTCTAGTCAAGTACCCGAGTTGCTGACAAAGGGTAAGTTCCCGGCCCAGGAGGTAGGGGTGCGTTCCTTACAGTCGTGCACACGTGGTGTGGTCCTAGGTTTCGTTTTACTTTGTAGGCTCTCCTGCAGAGAACGTTTTGTTTACAACAGTATCTATCATCGCTCTCATTATGAAAGACATCTTCGTGATTATGCTACAACCCCCCCCCCCCCCTTCTCCTAAGATGAACCAGCCCTTTGGTTACTTAATCAGACCATGATAGGCCTAGGCCTACAAGATTTTAGAAATAATGAGTAGCAGACAAGAGATTTTACAACTGGCTGCAAGATGCGTTCGTGTGAGTTTGAACCCTGTTTGAACACCTTAAATAATTCAAGTGTAAATTCTAAATTTTGTAAATGTTTTCATTGATTGCAAAGACATATTTCGCTGATTTTGGATGCAAGATTGACTACAAAATTGAACAACAATTGCAAATTTGATATATTTTGGCAGTGTTATTTCCTTTTTTTAAATGTTCAAAATAAAACTTCAGTGAGCAAATGATATATTCAGGCCTACCCAAAATATTGGTGTATTTTATTTTGTCCATGCACAATTGCGTTTTGAATCCTTTCTAAAAATTCCAAAAGATATTTTTGCGAAGAAAGTTAATTTTTATATAGGCATAATTATATGACACCAGTGTTTTACCCAGGTTAAAAACGTGAAAACGCAACAGAATAGTTATTCACAAAATGAAGTTGAATGGTACTTGCTAAACATACATATAAATGGTTACTATACACTTATAATATATTTTAATTTGTGGGTTTTTGGCCACTTTTGAATGCAGTCAGAGCTACTTTTGACTTGCAAAACTTTCTCTAATCTACTCGACGTCCTAATATTCTCATCACCACGTAAAATGAGTAACAACATTCAAACTCTTCAACCGCATTCAATCCACATAGTAAACGATTGTATCATCACTTTGGAATCCAACCATACAATCCTCCGCCTCATATATCCGCCATATACACACGTGCACATTAAGATTGTGGTGCGCCACTGGCCGAGTGGGCCGTGAAGGCCATCCGCCCTCCATGGTGTTGCATGGAGGGGGGGGGTGTGATGTGAAGGCTGGTGGCTGTAGATGTCCAAGGGATGGGGCGCTAGTCGAGACTAGCCAGTAGGATAGTGAGGGACTCGTGTGTGTACTCTGAGATCGAGCGCCAGTAGGCCTCTTTCTATCATTTGTGTTTGTTTTTCGTAGTTTGACCACGGTAGTGGCAAACCCCAACTAGTGTGTTAAGCGTAGTACGTAAGTAATTGTGTTTGCAGTGTTTGTTGCCGTCCGCCTAATTAAAGCTAATCATTTCTTTATATCCTCTATTTCGTTTTGCATAATATCTTTATAAGTGTGATTCTCCCGGACCACAACCCCTTCCGTGTTTGTGAGTGAGTTCACACGTCAACTGGCGTCCCAACGAGTGGGCGACAACCAACGAAACATCTCGAACAGTGTAGTTTGTATCTTTGGTTTAGTGTTTACCGTAGTAAGTTAGGATTTAAGTGACAATCAGACTAAAAAAAAAAAAAAATGTCGAAAGAAAGTTCGAGGGGAAGCTCTCCGGTCCTCAAACTAGGAGATGTATACGACCTACTTCAGGAGGGGATGAAGAGCTTATCGTCGGAAATAACAAGTAGGTTGGAGGAGGTTGTAGGCTCTATGCAAAACCTGCAAGACAGGGTGCGGGCCGTGGAAGAGAACCAGACCGCGGGCCAAGCCAGCGCCAGCGCTGGTGAAAGTGACCGGTGGCCTAGGGGGTTGAATGGAGACAGAGCGGTCGGCGCCTCAATTCTGCAGAGCAGCAGTGGCGTAGCGCCGGGGTCAACGCTACACGAACGCGAAGGCGCACCGTCGGGCGTAAACCGTCGCGACCACCCGACCAGTGGCGACACGTGGACGTTGCCGTATCCACGCGAACACGAAGGCGCATCGTCGGGCGTAACCCGACGTGACCATCCGACCAGTGGCGACGAGTGGCCGTTGCCGTATCCTCGTGGGCGTGAGGACACTCCAGTGGGCGTAACCCGACGTGACCATCCGACCAGTGGCGACGAGTGGCAGTCGTCGTATCCTCGTGGACGCGAGGGCACACTGGTGGGCGTAACCCATCGGGCACTCAGTGGCGATAGATGGGGTGTTCAGTACTCTCACGGGCGTGAAGAAAGGATCTTCGGGTCCAGTGGCGGGCAGATGGGGCCGTTCCAGTATGGCCAAGGGGGCCAACCATCAGCCGCTGGCCAGGGGACAGCACTACATCAGGGCACGCCTCGTAGCTGCGAAACTAGAGGAGAATCTGCTCACGCACCCCCTTCACTTGAGCGCGGCTGGGGTCTGACGAGCGGAGTCGGACACTATCCACGACGGCCGCCGATGGGCACCCCTCAGGTAAGCTACCACGGGACAACCCTCCCTCGTTCAAGGGAAGGGGAGAAATGCATCCGGTGGATTTTATCCAGAACCTGGACAATTACATCACCAGGTTTGACCTGACTGGCAGCCAGCAGCTGAGTGTTGCTATAGCGAGCCTGGAGTCGTCTGCAAAGTCGTGGGGCGATGGCATTCAAGTTCCTGTTCAATGACTACCAGTCGTTCCGACAGTTTTTCCTTGATGAGTTTTGGGGCCGCGAAAACAACGAGCAGCTCGGGAGGAGCTGTTGTCGGGATCCTACCGCCAGGGTAAGCGCCAATTCCAGAATGGCTGACTACTTCACAAAGCAAGTGGCCATTGCTCAACACCTAATTCCCCCACTTTCCGAGGCCGACCTAGTGGAGACTCTTGCCAGGCACTTCCCGATCCATGTGGAGAATGCCCTCACGACGCGAGTGACCGCAGTCTGCTACGGGCGCACCGTGTTCTCCAGCGCTATGACAACGAGAGTAGTGTCGCCCAGGACGGAGGGGACGGGGGGCATGCCGGGCGCAGCCCCGCGGCAGAGCCGGCACAACAACAGCGGTCCAATTGGCGCAATAGGGAGGGCTACCGTGGGGTAGCAGGGGGTGCTAAACCCTTTGAAAATCGTCGGTCTATCCCAGTACGTGCAGCAGCAGTCGATTCGGAGGAGCCCGGTGAGATAACACTAGATCACTCGCTCCGTGGCGAGGAGGATGTGTTGGCCTTAGTCAATCCCGAGTCGGGAAACGAAGTGAGCCCGCCTTACTAGATGTTCAGGGGCGGGCTATCACGGTGAACTCCTCCAATGTGCGGAAAGGTGAGGAAGGGGAACAGACCTTGGGGGGGTCTGCAGGTCACCTATGCTAGCGGTGGAGCTCTGTAATTCGGCGTACCTGGCTTTGGTCGATACTGGGAGCGAGGTGTCTTGCATTTCAGATTCCGTGTGGAACTGTTTGACAGCTCTAGCTCCGGGCCTGCCGGTCTTCCCAGTGAGCGGTGTGTGGATAGTTGGTGCGTTTGGCACAAAGAGCAAGCGTGTTGAAAGGCAGGTTCTTGTCCCCGTGACCATAGCTGGCCTCCATCCACCAGCTGAAGCAGTGTTTTTGGTGGTGTCTGACCTGTCCCACTCGGTGATATTAGGGATTGACTGGCTGTTGAGGGTTCAGGCAAATATAGACCTTGAAGCGGGCATCTTGTCTCTAATGTTAGGAGGCAGTAAGCGGGTTGAGTGCTCTTTCGGCGGTACATGCCACGCCGAGGCTGTAGCCAGTTGCGGAGCTAGTGTAAGGGTTGTCAGCGGCGACCATTTGGTTCATACAAACCTTGGGCCAGGCAAACCGTACTCAGAGGTAGGAGATGCCGCCCTACGCGAACAGGTGGACAAGTCACCTGTCCTTAGTGTCGACCAAAAGGACTCTTTGTTTTTGCTGCTACAGCGCCATCGGAAGGTGTTCTCAGACGTGCCGGGCCGCACGAACCTCTATGAACACCAGATCCGCCTGGTCGATGAGACCCCTTTAGGGTCAAGCCTTACCCTATCCCGTTTGCCCACCGGGCTGCAGTGCAGGCGAAGACGATGAGATGGAGAGGTGGGGGGTGATTGAGAGGTCCTCGACTCCCTACTTGAGTCCACTTGTCAGTATAATGAAGAAGGATGGCGGTGTACGGGTTTGCCTGGATGCTCGGCGTCTGAACTCTGTTATGGTGGCTGACCACGAAAATCCTCAGAGTATGGAGGAGCTACTCCAGTGCTCGGACCTGTTTGTTTCATGACATCCCTGGACCTCACGAGCTCGTACTGGCAGGTTCCTCTCAAGAAAGAGTGTCGCAAGTACACTGGTTTCATGGTGGGGGGTAAGGTCTACCAAATACCGGGTGCTGTGCTTCGGAGATAAAACAGCAGTGGCCTCTTTCACGCGCGGTATGGATATCGTATTGGGGCCCGAGCTTGCCGAGTTCACTAAGGTGTACATAGATGATTTCCTTATCACGTCGCCCTCATTCGAGATACACCTTGAGCAAGTCGACAAGGTGCTCTCCCGCCTAGGTGAGGCCAACTTAACAGTGAGCATCAAAAAGTCGGAGTTTGGGAGGGATCAGGTTCGGTTCTTGGGCCACATCCTGAGTACCAAGGGCGTCTACCCAGACCCAGATAAGATTGCTGGGATACAGCAGTTTCCTAGGCCAAGGAATCAGAAGCAGCTGAAGGCATTTCTTGGGGTCTGTGGCTACGATCGTCGCTTTGTGCCAGCCTACGCGTCCCTGATAGCACCACTACTGTCTCTCCTGAGAAAAGGGTGTCCATGGCGTTGGGATGATGAGTTGGAGGATGTGTTCAGGTGCACGAAGGCTGCTTTCCTGCGACTCACCATGTTGCACCATCCAGTACCAGGTCGCAGGTTCTTTGTCCAGACCGATAGCTCCGGGTACGGCTTAGGGGCGGTGCTCTTCCAGAAGGATGATGGGGGAACAGCTGTGTTGTGTCCTACGCAAGCCGCATCCTCCGGGGGCCCGAGGTTAATTATACGACCACCGAAAGAGAAGCACTAGCAATCGTCTGGGCGTTGGAGAAGTGGCGGCTTTATCTGATAGGGGTTGAATTCACAATTCTGACTGACCATAAAGCTCTCATCTTCATCCAGCGTTGCGTTACTCAGCGGGCGCCTCACCCGCTGGGTGCTTTCCTTCAGCAGTTCGATTTCCGGATTAGAACACTGCAAGGCAGCGACAACGTTGTAGCGGACGCTTTGTCCCGGTATCCTGTGAACGAACCTGGAGGGACTCCGGTTCAGGACCACGGGGAGCCGCGTACCATATGTATCGCCCCTGTGTCACGAGTTCTGGATGGCAGGCTGAGGCGGCGACTCACCCGCCTCTCTTCGTTGCAGCGGAGTGATTCTACTTAGAAGGGGTCCGGGGCGCACTTAAAGGAGGGACAACGGTAGAGGGTTTCGTCCTACACGAAGATACCCTTTTCCATCTTGATGGTAGTGATGGAAGTTGGAAAGGCCTGTGTACCGGATGAGCTCTCTGAAGAACTGGTTCGCTCCAAATCACGTATCCGGCGGGCACTTTGGGGCCTCAAAGACCTTGGCCAGCCTAAGGCGCCATTGGTGGTGGAGAAAGATGAGGCCGCAAGTCCGGAAGCTCGTAATGTCCTGTCACCAATGTCAGGTGACAAAGCACCCATGCAGGCGTCTCGCTAGTGAGATGCAGCCGATTGTTCCGAGCGGGCCTGATGATTTAGTGGCTCTTGACATCTACGGTCCGCTGCCAGTGGGAAGGGGCGGAGTGCGCTACTTGCTGGTGGGTCCTCAATGTTTACACAAAGTTCGTCGAGTTGTTCCCTCTGAAACGTGCCACTACTGCCATAATTCTAAACCGGCTAGTAAAGGACTACTTCCCTAAGCATGGGAAACCTAGCCGTCTCTTATCGGACCATGGGACCCAATTTACATCAAAGCGCTGGTCCGAGTGCTTACAGGAGCACCAGGTTGAGCCAATTTTCTCCTCTGTGCGCCACCCTCAAGCGAACCCCTCGGAACGGGTGATGAGGGAACTGGGCCGCATGTTCCGACTCTGTTGCCACTCCCAGCACACCAGGTGGCCCAACGTTGTAGCAACAATCGCAAAGTGGATTAATTTGGCAGTACATGAGTCTACTGGCTTCTCGCCTTGGGAGTTGCGTTATGGGGAGGCACCTTCAGAAGTGGAAGGGTTATTGGAGTTTCCAAGGGGAGAGCGCGGTCCAATGCCACGGGAGCGCAAGCTGGTTTTGGCGCTGGGGAACGTCTGGTGAGCCGTGCGGAGAGAAGGAAGGCTCGAGAAGCAGTCGGAGGGACAGGTTTGAAGAGGGGGACGAGGTGCTCCTTAGGTCGAACCCAGTTTCTTCGGCGTCGGAACGGGAGATTCGGAAATTTTTCTTGCTGTTCGATGGACCATACCAGGTCAAGAAGGTGGTGGGCTCTAGTTGTTATCTCCTTGAGGACGTCGATACCGGCTCCGAACGGGGAATATTCCACGTGTCCCTGTTGCAGCCCTACCATAAGACGGCGCTCGACCCTTGAACAGCAACTGCCCGGGACCGCTGTGAGTCGGTGCCCGATCCCTCGTGAAGACCAGCAGAACTCGGGATCGTCTCCGACTGGGGGGGTCGTGTGGTGCGCCACTGGCCGAGTGGGCCGTGAAGGCCATCCGCCCTCCATGGTGTTGCATGGAGGGGGGGGGGTGATGTGAAGGCTGGTGGCTGTAGATGTCCAAGGGATGGGGCGCTAGTCGAGACTAGCCAGTAGGATAGGAGGGACTCGTTGTGTGTACTCTGAGATCGAGCGCCAGTAGGCCTCTTTCTATCATTTGTGTTTGTTTTTCGTAGTTTGACCACGGTAGTGGCAAACCCCAACTAGTGTGTTAAGCGTAGTACGTAAGTAATTGTGTTGCAGTGTTTGTTGCCGTCCGCCTAATTAAAGCTAATCATTTCTTTATATCCTCTATTTCGTTTTGCATAATATCTTTATAAGTGTGATTCTCCCGGACCACAACCCCTTCCGTGTTTGTGAGTGAGTTACACACGTCAAGATTTAGATACATTTCTCACCTTGCCATTCTGCATCGACCAATCACCATTCGTTTAGGCTTGCAGTAAGTGTAGTGTAGGCTACACTCCAAAACACAGGCCACGTAATGGGGATAGTCCTTATAAGCGCGAGGAAATGACACCGGGGCCATACTTAGAGGGCAATACTTACGGATTCAAATGGGAGTAAGAGATGTATAAACGAAGTTTATGTTGATTTCATCACGGGAGCAAAAAATGTTTATGTGATTTTAAGACGCGATTTTGTGCTATAACTTTAACTGAGTGGGTTTGACAATTGAGGAGTGTTCATAGTTTGGGCTGTTCGGGGTATAATTTGAATTTAAAATTCGTCAATTATATTTTCGAAGTAGGTGTTATTTAAATTGAATAAATCAATTAAATAAATTGATCAGTTTTCACTATAATCAATTTGTATCATCAAAAATAATCATTCACGATAGGACTAGGTCTTGATAAAAATCTTTGGAATAAACCAAGGAATTTAATTGAAATTTGACCACCTGCTCAAAGAAAATAAAATTACACATTTGAATTCAAAAAATTAAATTAAAATGGCTATTTTGAGCCAAAGAGAAGTGATAAAGTTAACACTACTAAATAATATTTAGCTTCAATTAAAGTGTCTTTTAAAACAAATACCACATTGAAAGTTTTATGTTAATTTTTGAGTTCTTGTAAAACCTTCGAAAGAATTATCAAAATAATTAAAAGGTCTATTGGTTACAAAACGATTGGAAATAAAAGTTAAAATTAATCATAGTTATTACTTAATTAGTATTATATTGACCCACAATATTGAAACATGGAAAGAGAAACTAATATAAGAAACATAATATCATAATAATATAATACAATAGTTTTATTTCCAAAGCTTATAGTACAGTGAAAAATAATAAATATATCTAGAAGCACTGTATATGCTATAAATGGTCCGTTATATGGATAGTATATTGATGTGAATAAGAACATGGAAACTTTCCGGTAAATTATTGTCCTATTTCCTCATGAGCACGTAAAGAAGCGACCTATCATTACCAGGTGTGCCTATCCTATCAGGAAATACGAGATAGGTATAACCAGACGTTTATTTCACCGTAAACAGCGAGATCACGCGTTTTACTCGGGGTGTGACCTCAGTCAATCCCTTTTATGTCACATTTAGGGCTTGACCCTTGAACCTAAAGCCTCCACTTAACTTACATCTTGTTAGAGAGTGTGTAACACTAATAACAAATTCTAGGTGAAATAAATTGTGAAATATTGAATTTCTTTATTATATTATAACGTGTAGGGCTATGTGAAATTTCATACTTTTTTATTTGAATATTACAACATAAACATGTTTAACACAAATAGTAAGGGGCTAACTCACTCAAATAACATACATTTTTAACCAGTACCTCCACCAAAAAATATCAAAATTGTCCATAATTTTATTTGTATATATCCTTTTTAGACAATATATTGATGAAGTAGATTCGCTCCCTTTCTTTGCTACTCCTCTACTTCAGCTTGTTATGCTCGCATCATCTAAACACAATTATTTGTCCTGTATGGAAATTCTATGGAGGTAAGCAACGATATAAAACCTTGTCCAATGTTGATCAATGTTCGCTTTTGGTGGAGGTGCCGGGTTCAGAAATATTCTCGTGTTAAGTGAGTCTAGTCCCGCTCCCTTGACCCCCAGGGTCACCAAACACATTCTGTATCATCCTTACTGCATGTCTTAAGGTTTATTTGGATCAGGGCGCGTCAACCGTTAGGTCATAATGCGCCACTCTAGCCTAGGGGATTTAGGGAGAAGGGGTCCATGCTGCTCAGAACCAGCCATGGGTAGGGGGAGGAAAGGGGGGGTTCTCTCGTCGCGGTCGTCATCGTCTTTGTCATCGTTCGTTGTGTCATTGTCATCGTCGTCGGGGAGGTCGTCAAGGTAAGAAGGGAGGTGTCCCCGACAACGAACGTCAGAGCACGAAAGGTGCACGGGAAAGAAAATCATACCTCTTGCTCCCTTATTTACTCCTTTCTCCCTTTTTCGATATTTTGCAGAGTTCTTGAGATAGGTATGTGTATAAAAAATTGCCTACTTTTAATATTGGTGGGATCTTTCACTGTAAACCCCGCACGTGGTTTATAAAACGGTTTCGTTTCAGAGTCTTCGACCGTATTATTGCATTAAATGACTCCGCACGCTGATACCTCCAAGCAGTAGGAACAATAAAGCCAAAGCTATCATTACGCAAAGCGAATGGTCTATGAATATCAATGCAAGCTCACTAATTCACACTTGTCAATTTGTAGGATTTCTTAAAATGGTAATGGGCAAACTCGGCGGCCGGTCAGTAATTTCAATGATTGTTTGAATTGAGTGGAAGGAAGCCTCCGGTATTGGGCGCACCTGCATAGCGCTGAACGGCAGCTATTTGGGAGGGGATTACTTAAAACTTTGATTGCAGACGCCGGAATGGTTTCTCACGCAAAACTCGAAACTAAACCCACGTTTAAAATTTAAATAAATTCAATTTTGCAGCGAGGAAACATTTTCTTTGTCATATTTAATAAATCTAAACTTTACCACAATTACCATGTAAATATTTATTTTTGTTATTTTAAGATGAATACATCAATTTTAACCAATAATTTATATTGAATAACATTTTCCGTTCACAGCATGGGACTTTCCACCAGCTAACCTATCGGTTAATGCGCCCTTTACCCAAATAAACTAAACCGGTCGTAAAAATTGTATTTGATTTATTTTGTTTCAAGGGCGCGTCAACTTTAGCCTAAGGGATATGGGGAGGAAAGCGGAGGGTTCTCAGGTCGTCATCGTCTTTGTCGTCATTGTCGTCGTCGTCGTCGTCGTCGGGGAGGTCGTCAAGGGAAGGGGAGGAGTCCCCGACGACGCAAAGCTCATCAATGAAGTCATTATTTGTGATGGGTATAAAAATGTATAATAAACTGCCAAATGGCATTAGGGAATCTGACAATGTTGGATCTTTGAAAAGAAAGTGTAGATATTATATTATGAAAAGTAATAACATCTGATTGGTATCATTATTTGTGAACGACTAGGGCTATTATTTAAACATATTGTGATAGATAACTCAGCTAGTAATAAAGGATTATTATATCATTCCTGCCAGAACTCGCCTCTAGTTTTAGGGAGTAATGTATTCCCCAACTTACTAGCTGATGGCTGATGCTTGTGTACATTGTGCTTATGAATTATTTTTATTAAAACTTGAAACTAACTGATCATACTGTTGAACCCTTTTCTAAGTTAGACCCTCGGCAGGGGAGGCAAAGCTTTTAATTTAAGTTTAGGGCTATCTGCCCAACGACGCCGGTTGGAGACACGTTTTTTCAGACGTCTGTGTCTGTCTGTCCGTTCGCCTGTCTATCTGTCTAAAAAGTCTGTCCATTCTTGAAGTAAAAAGTGACCATCGGCGGACGAAACAGGTATAGGTCACCCCCGTTCATTGTCTACCTACCGCTGGGCCCGAGAAGGGTTGCAAATGAAAAGCCTGCTATGCTGCCTGCTGCTAGAAGGCAGACAATGAACGGAGGCGACCGATACCTGTGTTGGCAGTCACTGGTCACTTTGTACCTCAAGAATGGACAGACTTTAGTATTAATTGTGCATGGGCCTCGAAATTGCAAACAAGCATTCCCCCCCCCCCCAAAGCTATTTTAAAATTAAATACAATCCAAAATTGAGAAGAAATTAGGAACATTTGACTTTGAATTGATATCATCGCAACATTTAATATGTATGTAGACCATATTATATTTTTGTTAATTTTTCTACTTTTTAATGCTGCAGACTCGGTCGGTGTATGCCTGTTTTTTTTTTCTTTCAATTTTTCAAATATTAATATTGAATTAATTTTGATGTTAGACATTTAATAAGATATGATGTTGATTAATATTTAAAACAGGCATAGGCATCGCCATCTATTTTATTATAGAATAGCCTATTTTAGATAACCAAGTATTCTGCTTTCATCCACATTGGAATAATTGTGGACAAAACTCTCATGGGAAATGGGACAGATAATCAGTTAACGTCGTGTTTTACAAAGTGTGAGCGTTGCAAATATCACAGATATATCCATCTCTTGAGATGGGTTACTTTTCATGGAAATGTGCATTTGCTTCACAAAGAAACGGAACTCTCTGATAACAAAACAAAACCCTTGAACTTTTTAACGACATTCAAAGAAAATACTATTATTTCAATACAAGTTTAGGAAGTGGATTGTCGCAAAGTTGATCTGGTTATTATATTGTACCTAATGACCCTTGAGACATATATCGAGCTACCCACAACTAACGTATAAGTTTTATTATAGGGGGGGGGGGGGGAGTACTAAGTAGCACAAATGTAATCACATACATACCATTACATTATTTCTCGTTATAGTCGAGTCGTCAACGGTTGGGTCGGGGTAGGGGGGATTCTCTCATCACAGTCGTCATCATCTTTAGTATCATTCGTGGTGTCATTGTCGTCGTCGTCGTCGTCCGTGGAGATCGTCAACGTCAAGGGAAGGGGGCAAGGTCCCCGACGACGATTGTGAGAGTTCGTCTCTAGTTTCGGGGAGTAAAATACTCCCTTACATACTAACTATAGCTGATGTTTGCGAGATGGACTTTGTCTCTTTCCTCGCCTTTTACGATTAGCAAACCCATGCTCTGGGCCAAATTCTATTCCGGGCCCAGACCGGGGACATAATTTTTTTAAAGTAACATACAATTCTTACACACTTATCAATACACGGTTAAAAACAATAGCTAAACAATAGGTGAGTGCGTGCTATTGTTTTTCACCGTGTATCTCATTCATCTAAAATAAATTGTAATTTTGCATTATTGTATCTCGAATTTTCATACTGACTCATTTAGATTTAAACCTAGTGTATTGTAGTTTTATTGTATAGAAAGCAAGCTAAGCCATTCTGCCATGGAGCTAACTAGCTCTTTTTAGCTTGCTTAATAAATATCTGTACTCTGCTAATATAATATGTGTGTATATGTCATCTACCACGTTATGTGCTCTTGGTTTACCTGTGCTGTATATGGTGTGTTACATATTTGTATGTGTATTTGTAAAGTTTGGAATCGGTTGAATAAATAAATAAAAATAATAATAATAATAATAATAATAATAATAATAATAATAATAATAATAATAATAATAATAATAATAATAATAATAATAATAATAATAATATAAATAAATAATAGGGCTGTGGTGCTAGCTGACAAATCATTAACTCCACTCAATCTAGCAAACGAAAATGTCAATCTACAAGGAAAACTCATAACTGACGCTTCAAAAGAGTTACGTCTCTCAGAAAAGACCCTACACAAGAGACATTATGATGAACTACATAAAGGTCACGTAGATATTAAAGCATCAAATAGGTGGTTAAACAACGGGGAACTATTTGGAGAAACAGAAGGTTTTATGCTGGCTATTCAAGACAGAGTGATTGCAACGAAAAATTATAAAAAATACATTATACAAGATGCGACAGTAAACGATCAATGTAGAAAATGTAGTGTAAGGGGTGAAAACAATCGAACACATCATATCCGGGTGCCAGTCACAATGTCAAACGGATTACCTCTACAGACATAACCAAGTAGCTAACATTATTCACCAAAAACTAGCATAAGTCAACAGTACAACCCTCACAATACAACCGAAAAGTCATTCGATTATTTATACACCACGACAACTTACACAAAACAACCGGAATATACT
>JAMZAV010002825.1:0-81830 GCA_024449915.1 Sweltsa coloradensis | reverse complement strand
GATGCGTTCCCCCTAGGTTTGTTTTCATTCCCCGTACTGGTAAAGTTCGTGGACCTGGTCCGTAAGCCCCTCAATTATCACGTCCTTATCTACTATGCGCTGCGTTAGGTTATCGATTCTTTGCCTACTTTCTAATAACTCTTCCCTTATAACTTTCAAAGACTCGAGTTCTTTCTTTACATTTTTGAGCTCGTCGCGAAGCTCATAGACAACACTAAGCACTTTTTCAATAGATTTTTGCGTTGAGTCACTAACTAGAGTGGACCCACCTGTATTATAAAATTTATTTATTATTATTATTATTAATTTATAAAATAATAATAATAATAATTCAATTCAATTCAATTCAATTCAATTTATTTGATTAAACACACACAATACATTTAACAATATTTAACAAGCAAGTTGCCTTCATGAGCAGACTGCTCGTGTGAAAGACTGCTTCATATAATAACATTTTAATTGTGCCAGCCGCCACGGTAAATATTAATGTACTATAGATCCTTAAAACCTAAACAAAATAATTAACCAATTTACTAAATAAATAAAATTAAAAATACAATGTATAATTAAAAATTCATGATAATAAGTTTTTAAATGTAACCAATTCATTAAAACATTTCAATAAAACAACGCATAAGTAGACCTACATACATAATCTTAATATTAAAGGTAAAATCAATTTTAAAATGGGAAATATTTCACCTCTCTTTTACTGCATTTTCTGCAAGTTTTTTTAAAATGAACATTTTTCATACATGGTTTAAACTATGGAATCTTGCACAAAATATAATTAAACAGATATGGGCCTTTATATGATAACTGGTTACGTGTATTTGTTAATCTAAAGTTAGGTACGGTTAAACGTAGCACTGATGAATTTCTAGTATTGACAGCACTATTCACAGAGTCATGGTTACTAAGATTATTAAAAACATATAAAACAGTTCTATATAATAATAATAATAATAATAATAATAATAATAATAATAATAATAATAATAATAATACGATTTTCCAAGGTGACTCATTTAGCGCATTATGGTTTTGTCTGTCATTAAACCCACTGTCGCATATGCTTAACGAATCAACATACGGATTTAAAATTAAGGACAATAATATGGTATGTCACACAATATCTCACCTATTCTTCATGGATGATCTCAAGTTATATGCATCAAATTTTGTTCAACTAAACAGTTTAATCAATACTACATTTGAATTTAGTCAAGATATCTGCATGGAGTTTGGAGTAGACAAGTGTAAGACGCTACATATCGAAAAGGGTAAGGTTACGCAGGCAGAAGAGTTCCAGCTAAATTATGGAAATAGGATTGAAGTAATGGATGATAACGATGTGATGTTAGGTAGCGTAGGCTGCTTCCAATCTTTGATTTTTTATTCAAATTTGCATACTAAAATTTGCATCTCAAGTTTAACTCCAATTATTAATCAATCATATTCTTAATTATTACATGCCATGCATAAAGCCAACTTCATTAATTAGACAACTCAATATTAATAATAAAATGATCATAATGAATCTTCTAGAACGAAACTCAAGGTTTGGAAGTGTTTAGGAATTAGATTTCAGTCTAAAATCTCAACGCAGAGGCGTAGTGCCCTTCAGGTAATTGTTTTTCAAGGAATTGGTGAATAGAAATCATGTTGGTTGGAGACAGAGGTCTGGACAGAGTGTATGGCGTTGAGCGCATCGTAAGTCGTCAGATGCCAGCTAGTCGGCGATTATTGTTCGGTTGACTGGTTACCTAGCCGAAATAACTGATGTTATCTTGATTCCGAGTAGCTGCTACGCAGTATTTTTGAGAGTGGTTTCTTTCTATAGTTAGGGGTGAGTCAATAGGATGGCTTGACAAAGGGCTTAAGTCCAAGTATTTTAACCCAGGGACTGTGGTCTCAAGTTGAGATAGCTCGGGTATATAATTGGTCAGATACTAGGAATCTGAGAGGCTTCACCATGTCATTGAGGGCCATACTGGTGTTTTTGAAGACACGGAGGGTTGCTCGGTAGAGTTGTTCGGTGGCGGTGTCCACGGGTGGACGTGTTGTGTTGGGTAGAGTCTTCGAGCGGAGGCCATCGATTCAGCCACGTACCGCTATGGCGTCGCGCGAGGTTTAATTGTTAGATGGTTGCTACAGCTTCGGGTGGCAATCAGAAACCTAGATTTCGGTTCGGTTCGGGTGAAGTGTGGTGGTAAAAGCAATATTGAGTTAATCGGGAAAAGTAATTGTGAAGTGTAATAATTTTTTTTAGAGTGATTGCATAATCAATTTATGTCAATGTATTAATGTAATAGTCTTCGGTTCAATCAATGTCAAATGTGGTTCATATCAACAAAATTCGTCGAAATATCATCTCTGAGTTAATATAATAATAAATAATCAAACTTTGTTTGATTATTCTTCGTTGTCATCAGACCACTCAAGGAGTGCTGATTGAGTAAGTTTTCTACGAGAGTGACTGTTTTTCGTCAAAGTAAATATTGTTTCTACGAACTGTAACGGCGCTAATGCTATAAATATCCGAGTAACAAGATTAATATATCACAAGTAGCGAGTCATGATCATTGATCAACAATAAATATAAAAATCTACGTGTGTCTGTTGACACCACTCAACAATAGAATCATCGAGAATTCTCGTCTAAAGGAGGACCAATCGTGTAAGCTGAGGTTGGATGCCTAGGAGTGTAGATCGACTCCCGACATCGCCCATACCAATGGATTAACCCGTCAACATTTATCGTCGTTCCGCCTCAAGATAAATCTTCGTATTCCCATAGTGCAACCATAAAAGCAGTGCTACAAAGTGTCAATGTGCGCATATCAACAAATAGTGTCATCGTATCATCAAGTCTCCACAATTGGATTAAAAACAATTCTACGGCAGAAGGTGAAGTACCTGTCAAATGACAGTTCAATTTATCATTTTTTTGTATTTTTAATCTAAGGATATTCTTTTCATAAAAAAATGTTGTATTGTTCATCTAGTAATAGTTCATTCGAAATAGGAATTCACGAGCTCGTTAGGCAGGTAAATTAGTAAGAAAGTTGTATCACCATATTGCAATTGTCAATAGTGAACCAGACATTGTTCAACATCCATGCAGTATATTTCCAGTAGTTAGACACCCTAACAATTCCTACCCTAAGTTAACCGGACGTAGGCTTTGTTATCGTCGCTTCGGAGAGCTAGAAAGAGTCCGACGGCAAGGATCACGCCATTTCAAGGAAGTAAGGTAGGCTTAAGCTGAGAGGGAGAACGTGTATTTATGATCGAATTTTCAGGTGACTAATTAATTAATTATTGTGGGAATAATTAGTAAAAATTTAAAATTTTCTTAATGAGTTTTGGGGCTTAATGTCTGAGCTAGTAATCAAAAATATAAATGTAAATTGGGTCGTCCAAGTCCAGAGTCGGGCAATTTTAAGGGCTTGAAGGTGACAACGAAGTATACAAATATTTAGGATTCTCACAAGCTGCCAGTATTGAACATAAAGTAATGAAAGAAAATTGATAGATACATAAAAAGAAGCGACTAAAATCTATCCTCAAAGGGCAACTAAAGGGTAAAAGCAAGATCACAGCAATAAATACATATGCTATTCCAGTACTGAATATTCATTCGGAATCATTAAATGGACGCAGACAGACATCCACGCGCTGGAAATTTTAATCGTTCTACACTACAAAACACAGAATGCATCATCCTAAATCAGCAATAGAGAGATGACACTTCCAAGAGAACAAGGAGGACGAGCCTAATTGATCTGAACAACTTATATTATAAAAACTAGACATTTTAAAAAAATTTTTTTTTAAAAAGAGCAACCAATCAACACTGCATAGGGCTGTGGTGCTAGCTGACAAAATCATTACTCCACTCAATCTAGAAAAACGAAAATGTCAATCTACAAGGGAAACTCAAACTGACGCTGCAAAAGAGTAAACGTCTCTCAGAAAAGACCCTAAAAAGGGAGACATTATGATGAACTACATAAAGGTCACGTAGATATTAAAGCATCAAATAGGTGGTTAAACAAACGGGGAACTATTTGGAGAAACAGAAGGTTTTATGGGCTATTCAAGACAGAGTGATTGCAACGAAAAATTAAAAAAAATACATTATACAAGATGCGACAGTAAACGATCAATGTAGAAAATTTTGTGCAAGGGGTGAAACAATCGAACACATCATATCAGGGGGCAAGTCACTTTTTCAAACAGATTACCTCTACAGACATAACCAAGTCAGCTAACATTATCATAAAAAATAGCAATCAAGTACAACCTCATTGACATACACACCACCTTACTACAAATACAAACCAGAGAAAATACTAGATAGTAAAGATAACAAATAATATTACGACCGCACAGTTATAACAGACCAAACGATCATCACAAAAAGTCCGGGTAAAATAATAATTGACAAGAAGAAACAAGAAACTACCTTATCGACGTTGCTATCCTAATGTGCCATAACGTCGAGACCACGTGGAAGAAAAAAATTGGACAAGTATAGTGAGCTTGCAATTTAAGAAGATGTGGAAACAGAAAAAGGTAAATACATCCCAACGGCCCTCATACCCAAGAAGCTACATGAAAGCATTAACAACTAGATTTCAACCAATGTATACATCGAGACTCAAAAGGCAGTAATACTCAAACGTGTAGAATAGTTCGTAAATTTCTAAACTAAGAATGATACTCCGAGATTCCGAGACAGCTTCAATCCTGACATGGTTTTCGTGTTTCCATAGTCCGAAGAGCAAATGCTAGGATGGGGACGAGAAGTCGGCCACGACCGTACACAGCAGAAATTAAAACATCATCTACAAATATTATAAATGACTTATTTTTGTTAGAGTTAAGGACAAAGTAAATAATGTAGGTATGTAATATAGATACACATGGAAGTACTTGACGTAAGTCCGTACAAACATGTTAGCTCCGGTTTTGACCGAGTTTGTATGAAATAAAATCCAATAAAACAATAATAATAATAATAATAATAATAATAATAAATAATAATAATTTAAAAATAATAATAATAAAATGTAAATTTAAATAATAATAATAAATAATAATAATAAATAAAATAATAAATAATAATAATAATAATAATAAAAATAATAATAAAAATATAATAATAATAATAATTATATAATAATAAAAATAATAATAATAAACCCAAATAAGACAGAGATAGAAGAGTTTTGGACAGGAATATGGGGTAACCCGGTAGCACACAACCAGGATGCACAATGGGTTCAAGACGAATAGCTAGGATGAAACGATATAATGGAAAATGAGTTTCGAAGGTATAACTATTGATGAATTAAAGTCGACAATCAGTGCTACACATAGCTGGGAAAACAAACCCGGTAATGATAATATTCAAAAATTTTGGTATAAGAAAAATTTATACTACTCACAATCAAATTAGAAAATGTCTCAACGAGTTTATAAATGGAGTTAAAGAAATACCGAATTCGTTACTGAAGGAGTAACCTTTCTCAAACCGAAGGATAATGGGCACGAAGAACCCAAGTAAATATAGGCCAATCATGTCTATACAACTATATATAAAATATTGACTTCATGCATAACAAATAAAGTATATAATCATTGCGAAGAACACAATATCATGGCCGAGGAACAAAAAGGATGCTGTAAGAACTCACAGGGATGTAAAGAACAACTTATTATCGACTCTACTGCAATGAATCAGGCAACACAATAAGAAAAGGAATATTCACGTAAACTACATTGACTACAAGAAAGCTTATGACTCAACACCACACACATGGCTTATTCAGATTTACAAATATATATGTACGCGCCACTTCTCGTTTTCTGTCTCTCTCTCCACCAATCATTTCCTTCAGTTTTCCGCCAAGCTGTGACGTATTCTGAGTCACTTGCCGGCTATTTTGCATGTACTCTGTAGTCAGGGCATGTTACTCTCGGGCCGTAGCTCGTAGACAACGCACGCTCAGTCTCTCGGTCTAGTCCGACGAGAACACTCGCAGTCCCGCACCTCTCTCGATAGCTCACGTCTACAGTGCAGCCGATCTCGCATCTTTAAGTGCATACCAGTTAATATTAAGTTTAAGTTTAAATCATCGGGTGCTCCATTCGACACCATTGTGTCAATAACGCCTCGACGCTGACGCCTTCCACGCCTGCTACGCCCACCTGGCCGATCATCTCTCGCCAACTGTCACTTCGCCCAGCCAGCATCCAAGCCGGTAAGTGGTTCAGTTTATTTCACAGCTCGGTTCCTCATATTCTCCCTAATTTCTTGTCTTCCCGTACTTTTTCCTATAAATTACATTCCACTAGCCTCTACCTCGCCCCCTTCCCTTCACCTAGGGGGTTTGTGACCACTGCTCGCCCCGTGCTATCCCCTAGGTCGCAAAAATATAAAATCAACCCAGTAATTGTAAACTTTTGAAGTCAGTAATGGAGACATGGAGAACAACACTAAAACTAAATATGAAAAAACCAGCAGATAACTACAGATCCAATACTAATAAACGTGGCATTTTCCAAGGTGACTCATTAAGTGCATTATGGTTTTGTCTGTCATTAAACCCACTGTCGCATATGCTTAACGAATCAACATACGGATTTAAAATTAAGGACAATAATATGGTATGTCACACAATTTCTCACCTATTCTACATGGATGACCTAAAGTTGTATGCATCAAATTTTGCTCAACTAAACAGTTTAGTCAATACAACATTAGAATTTAGTCAAGATATCTGCATGGAGTTTGGAGAAGACAAGTGTAAGACGCTACATATCTAAAAGGGTATAAGGTTACGCAGGCAGAAGAGTCCAGCTAGAAGATGGAAATAGGATTGGAATAATGGACGATAACGATGTATACAAATATTTAGGATTCTCACAAGCTGCCAGAATTGAACATAAAGTAATGAAAGAAAAATTGATAGATACATACAAGACACGACTAAAGTCTATCCTCAAGACGCAACTAAACGGTAAAAAACAAGATCACAGCAATAAATACATATGCTATACCAGTACTGACATATTCATTCGGAACATTAAATGGACGCAGACAGACATACACGCGTTGGAAATATTAACTCGTACTACACTTACCAAACACAGAATACATCATCCTAAAATCAGCAATAGAGAGATTGACACTTCCAAGAGAAAAAGGAGGACGGGGCCTAATTGATCTGAACAACTTATATTATAAACAAATTGACATTTAAGAAAATACTTTTTTACAAAGAGCAACCAATCCACACTTCATAGGGCTGTGGTGAGCTGACAAATCATTAACTCCACTCAATCTAGCAAACAAAAATGTTATTCTACAAGGGAACCTCATAACTGACGCTGCAAAAGAGTTACGTCTCTCAGAAAAGACCCTACACAAGGGGCATTATGATGAACTACACAAAGATCACGTAGATATTAAAGTTTCAAATAGGTGGTTAAACAACGGGGAACTATTTGGAGAAACAGAAGGTTTTATGCTGGCTATTCAAGAAAGAGTGATTGCGACGAACAATTATAAAAAATACCTAATGCAAGATGCGACAGTAAACGATCAATGTAGAAAATTTAGTGCAAGGGGTGAAACAATCGAACACATCATATCAGGGTGCAAGTCACTTTGTCAAACAGATTACCTCTACAGACATAACCAAGTAGCTAACATTATTCATCAAAAACTAGCAATCAAGTACAACCTCATTGACATACACACACCTTACTACAAATACAAACCAGAGAAAGTACTAGATAGTAAAGATAACAAATAATATTACGACCGCACAGTTATAACAGACCAAACGATTCATCACAACAGTCCGGATATAATAATAATTGACAAGAAGAAACAAGAAACTACCCTTATCGACGTTGCTATCCCAATGTGCCATAACGTCGAGACCACGTGGAAGAAAAAAATTGACAAGTATAGTGAGCTTGCAATTCAAGAAGATGTGGAAACAGAAAAAGGTAAATACACTCCCAACGGCATCATACCGAAGAAGCTACATGAAAGCATTAAACAACTAGATCTTCAACCCAATGTATACATCGAGACTCAAAAGGCAGTAATACTCAAACACATGTAGAATAGTTCGTAAATTTCTAAACTAAGAATGATACTTCGAGATTCCGAGACAGCTTCCATCCTGACATGGTTTTCTTTCGTGGTTTCCCATAGTCCGAAGAGCAAATGCTAGGATGGCGACGAGAAATCGGCCACGACCGTACACAGCAGAAAGAAAACATCATCTACAAACAAAATTACGATTTATAAATGACTTATTTTAGTTAGAGATAAGGCAAAGTAATAATGTATGTAATAGGTACACATGGAAGTACTTGACGTAAGTCCGTACAACATGTTAGCTCCGGTTATAACCGAGTTTGTATTAAATACATCCAATAAAATAATAAAAATAATAATAATAAAATAATAATAATAATAATAATAATAATAATAATAATAATAATAATAATAATAATATGGAAGTACTTGACGTAAGTCCGTACAACATGTTAGATGGACTAATCTTTGGTAATACTCAACACGTGTAGAATAGTTCGTAAATTTCTAAACTAAGAATGATACTTCGAGATTCGAGACAGCTTCCATCCTGACATGGTTTTCGTGGTTTCCCATAGTCCGAAGAGCAAATGCTATGATGGCGACGAGAAATCGGCCACGACCGTACACAGCAGAAAGAAAACATCATCTACAAACAATATTACAATTATAAATGACTTTATTTTAGTTAGAGTTAAGACAAAAGTAATGAATGATGTAATAGGTACACATGGATAGTACTTGACGTAAGTCCGTACAACATGTTAGCTCCGGTTATAACCGAGTTTGTATGAAATACATCAATTAAATAATAATATAATAATAATAATAATAAATAATAATAATAAATAATATTATATTATTATATATTATATATTATTATATATAATAATAATAAATATTCATAATATAATAATAATTATTATTATTATTATTATTAATAATAATTTTTTTTTATTAATAATAAAGCATAGTATTACACATCAACATATTCTACTTGATTTGATATCCCACAAAGCTTCATCAGAAGCTTGTCTGTGGGCTAATTATAATATACAAAATTACGGACAATGTAAGAGCATAATAATCAATATCAAATATGTCAGACACAGGACATTATACTAAATACTAAATAATCCAATATAATAAAATCAATACAATATGTCAATAACCGTAAACACATTGAGCAGTTGCCAAAATATTAGTTCAATTATGAATACATTCAACAAGCACATTAAAATAGTACATATCAAACTAAATTAATTATAATATTAGATAAATTTAATACAAAAATTAAACGTTATACTAAATTAAAACGCATTAAACAAGAGAAATTTTTACTTTTAACTTAACTTTACTAATTTTATCTAAATCTTTTAGTTCTTTAGGCAATAAATTGAAAACTCTGCGGTTACACTAGTTTTTAACGACCTTTCACCATATTGTTTACACCAAAATGGAACTCGAAAGTTATTAGCGACCTTCATTCTTGTGGAGATGTTATGGTCGATTTCGATTTTATACTCATTACTATAATAATAACTTAAGATTAACCTATACGTAAACAACTTATTTACAGGGAGTAAACCAGTTATTCGAAAAGTTCATTAGAGGAACACATCTCAGTTATGTGATTAGGAAGGATAGTTTTAAAATCTTTATCTGCAAGTTGGAAATTTGATTTATGTACACATTTGAGGCATTACCCCAGGCCAACAGAGCATAAGAGATGGTTGACTCAAGTAAAGAAATAAAAACCGTTCGCAGTAAGTTGTAGGGTGAGAATGTACTTTAAGTGGTATAGTTGTGCTGCACATGGGCGAATCCGATTACATAACTTAATTATATGATTTTCCCACGAAAAGCACTTGTCAATTTCAATACCAAGGTACCCATGGCTATACACTGACTCAATAATTTGTTTACAAGTGCAGTTAATTCCACCATGCTTAATGTAGCGTTATTTGTGCAAACAATCAATCTGAATGTGAAACGACTTCATCTAATGAGTTATGGTCAACATTTAATGGACTGGATATGTGGACTATCTTAGTTTTAATGCATTTACAATCAAACCATCGTCGTGCGTCCATTCAACAAATTAACGTAGTCTCTTGTAAATAAACTTACCGCAGTTGCCAGGATTCTTATGTACCGCAACGAGTGCTGAATCATCGGCAAAGAAATACGCATAACATTTTTTAAAATATCGCGTCATCCCATTTTCATATATCAAGTACAATAATGGCCCTAAAATTGATCTGTGGCACCCTGATTTTATTAATTAGTCACGCTGTAAACGTTGCCGATTTTCACAACTAACTTTCCTGTTTTTTCAAATAGCTCTTTGAACCATTGTAGTAAGGGGCCTCTTACTCCAACTTTTTCCAAAGCTAACAATAATTCTTGTGGTTTAGAGTATCAAACGCTTAGTAAAATCTACAAACATACACACAACATGAAAATTTTCATTCAACTTTGTATTTACGAGATTCGAGAATTTAATAGAAGGTCAGAAGTGCTTCTCTTTTTCTGGAAGCCAAAATTGGTTTTTACAATAATATCAAATTGGGGACAGGTAATCACTCAAACTTCCAGCCACATACCGTTCCATTATTTTATTAACAACGATAATAATGCGATTGGACGATAATTCGAATATTCGTAGTGGCTTCCTTTTTGTAGACAGGCCTTACTACCGAAAACTTTCAAACAATTCTGGAACAACCCTTCTTTAATCGATAAATTTATTAATAGAGCAATTACGGACTGATTTCTGCATTTGATATTCTGTAGATCTTTAACTCTTATTCGTCATAACCAGCCTGTTTTTCGGAGTTCATTTCCGTAATAATTTCTTTCACTGTTGCCGCATCAACAGGGGGAATGTAAATTGATGCTTCTGATCGTAGTTAAACTTTTTCTTTTGATCTGTTTTACGCACGTCACATCACAGTTGTTGAATGATATTTCCACCCTCCTCCAAAATACGTTTGCAAAGGAATTGCTACATATTCAGAACTGCATTTTACCTAAAAACTGTTAATGACCTGATCTACCGACTCTTTCTTTTCTTTACAATATTGTATTAATCGTTTGCCACGTTTCTTTTAGATTGCCCCTGCTGCCTTTCCAAAAGCTCACGATAGTAGTTTTGTTTTGCTATTTTTATCTTTTTGTTTAAATTATTTCGAATGTTATTGTTTACTCTGCACCGATACACCGCTTTGACAAGATTTAGATTTTTTACATTTTTTTATTATTATGAAAACATCGGTCTCTATTGCCATCATTTCTATCAACTCTGACGTCATCCATGATTTTTCCCCCTTTTTACATTATTCTTTTCTTTAACGAAAACGGCCCGTTCATAAGCCCTCTTAAAAAATAAATATAGCGAGTTGTACAAAATCTCACAGCTATTGCGGAAAGCAACAAGTCCCACCGTATGGTTTTTAGGATACGCAACAGTTTCTTTTCATCTATTTTGGGACGTAGCTCTCACCGTCGTCACGTTTTCCATTTTGCGGTAAATTCAATAACGTCCGTAATAATGTAATAATCAGACAACATTGAGGTCCATATAGCTGACTTAATCTGAGTATCTACAGCACGTATGTAAATGTGGTCTATACACGACCTCGTTAGTTTGTCACCAACCATCTCTCACGTGTTGCTCCCGTGATATACCTACTAAAAACCATTTGCAGCTAAACTAGTTCGTAATACTGCACAAACCGGATCACAATCATTCATAATGTCAATGTTTACATCACAATGAAAACAGCCGTAGCGACATTTACCTCTCTCCAATATTTATCTATCTCTGAATGAACTCGTTCTTAGTGTTATTGTTAGGAGTCTGTATACAAACAACAGAGACATGATACGGTTTCCTACTATTATGTTCCCTTCTAGACCTTCAAAGTTTCTAAAGACTACGTCGAGTGACACAAATGTTATTAAATCATTTACGTACAAGATTAGGCCACACCTCTTTTACATTCTTAATCTAATAAAACATATTATACCCTCTTAACTCAAATCTACTACGATATCATTATATTGACTTCGCTAAGCATTAGCACAGTAAATACCTAGATGGGTTATCGAGAAGTAATCTTAGTTCGTCAGTGCTTCTTTATCGATCTGATATTTAAATGTAGCAGTTTTAACCCATTACATTCTTTTATCAAATTATTAATATAATCAACCACTTCCGTCACGGGGAAAGGTGGATCCCACATGTTCATAATAATTAACCTGCCCTTGACTTAATTATCAATGTCTCGTGGATTCTAAACCTTGATTACTTCTCGAGATTTTTCGTCCTTACGAACACAAATAGTACCGCGGACTGAACCAGACAAACTTGAAAGCCAGTCAAACTTTGCTTTATTTTAACTTGCCAAAACAAATTCTTATAGTAAGGTGACAAATGTTCGTTTATGTAAATAGGAAGGTTGTCCTCTCCCTCTACCTCCGGAAACAGGTCCTTGTTCTTCACGACCGCTTGCGACGAACGGCGAGAGTTCGTACCTCTTCTTCTTGAAATAAACTGCACTATTATTGTTGACGGGTATTCACTCTCTTTCTTGGACTTCACTCGGTGAACTACATCAATGTCACGCGCTAGTACATCCGCACCTACTTTCTTGGCTATTTTGACAAACAATGTCCTCTAAATCCTCGCTGCCTTCTCCCTCCAAGACGTTTGATATTTCGAGGTTCCTATTTCTTCCGTACTGGTCAAGTTCGTGGACCTGGTCCGTAAGCTCCTCAATTATCACGTCCTTATTACTATGCGCTGCGTTAGGTTATCGATTTCTTGCTACTTTCTAATAACTCTTCCCTTATAACTTTCAAAGACTCGAGTTCTTTCTTTACATTTTTGAGCTCGTCGCGAAGCTCATAGACAACACTAAGCACTTTTCAATAGATTTTTGCGTTGAGTCACTAACTAGAGTGGACCCACCTGTATTATAAAATTTATTTATTATTATTATATTAATTTATAAAATAAAAAATAATAATTCAATTCAATTCAATTCAATTCAATTATTTGATAAACACACACAATACATTTAACAATATCAAACAAGCAAGTTGCCTCTCCATGAGCAGACTGCTCGTGTGAAGGACTGCTTCACATAATAAACATTTAATTGTGCCCGCCGCCACGGTAAATATTAATGAACTATAGATCCTTAAACCTAACAAAATAATTAACCAATTTACTAAATAAATAAAATTAAAAATACAATGTATAATTAAAAATCATGATAATAAGTTTAAATGTAACCAATTCATTAAAACATTCAATAAAACAACGCATAAAGTAGACCTACATACATAATCTTAATATTAAAGGTAAAATCAATTTTAAAATGGGAAATAATTCACCTCTCTTTTACTGCATTTTCTGCAAGTTTTTTTAAAATGAACATTTTTCATACATTTTTTAAACTATGGAATCTTGCATAAAATATAATTAAACAGATATGGGCCTTATATGATAACTGGTTACGTGTATTTGTTAATCTAAAGTTAGGTACGGTTAAACGTAGCACTGATGAATTTCTAGTATTGACAGCACTATTCACAGAGTCATGGTTACTAAGATTATTAAAAACATATAAAACAGTTCTATAAAAATAAAGTAATACATAATAATAATAATAATAATAATAATAATAATATTAGACGGTTTTCGGGACATTGTACCGCGTTATTAAGAGTGTAATAACACATACACCTGTGTTATTGCGCGTTTGACTTTTCGCAGCCTACTGTGAGCCGCATTGTCCAAAGACTGAAGAGATTCCTGCTTTGCTCCTGGTTTGAGCCCTCGTTTCATCCCATGTTTGCTTGCGGTGTAAGATGATATTGGCCACATTGGCTGTTGTGTGTGTGTGGTGGAGGGGGCGGGGGATGGCGCAACGATGGTCTGTCTGTCCGACTCTGGTTGCTGTTTTACTATTCCACTCTTCGTACGTTCCAGTGTCGGACCCCAAGATGGACTTAATTTGAATCCATCTCCTCCATTGAAATTATTGTCGTTTTTTCGGATTTCCACCGCCTCCCTGATGTATCTCGGCAAAAAGTTGGTATTGGAGTTGAGGACTCGTGTGTTATCAAACTGAATTTGGTGTCCTGGGTTTGAAATATTCTCCTGGGCGTGTTTAGCCAGCGCAGAGTTGTTTGAGTCGCCTTTCCTGCAGTGGGCCATGTGTTCGATTATTCTTGTTCTAATTGTTCGGCCCGTCTGTCCGATGTACACTTTACCACACTCACAGGGAACTTCGTACACTCCCGAGACCATTAGAGGAATATGGTCTTTGACTGAGTTTAGTGACGCTTGGAGTTTTTTATGTGTGGAGTAAACAGGGTGTATGTCATGCTTCTATAGCGCGTATACTAAAGAAGCATGACATACACCCTGTTTACTCCACACATAAAAAACTCCAAGCGTCACTAAACTCAGTCAAAGACCATATTCCTCTAATGGTCTCGGGAGTGTACGAAGTTCCCTGTGAGTGTGGTAAAGTGTACATCGGACAGACGGGCCGAACAATTAGAACAAGAATAATCGAACACATGGCCCACTGCAGGAAAGGCGACTCAAACAACTCTGCGCTGGCTAAACACGCCCAGGAGAATATTTCAAACCCAGGACACCAAATTCAGTTTGATAACACACGAGTCCTCAACTCCAATACCAACTTTTTGCCGAGATACATCAGGGAGGCGGTGGAAATCCGAAAAAAACGACAATAATTTCAATGGAGGAGATGGATTCAAATTAAGTCCATCTTGGGGTCCGACACTGGAACGTACGAAGAGTGGAATAGTAAAACAGCAACCAGAGTCGGACAGACAGACCATCGTTGCGCCATCCCCCGCCCCCTCCACCACACACACACACAACACACAACAGGCAATGTGGCCAATATCATCTTCCACCGCAGGCACACATGGGATGAAAACGAGGGCTCAAACCAGGAGCAAAGCAGGAATCTCTTCAGTCTTTGGACAATGCGGCTCACAGTAGGCTGCGAAACGTCAAGCGCGCAATAACACAGGTATGTGTTATTACACTCTTAATAACGCGGTACAATGTCCCGAAAACCGTCTAATATTAATATAACGGTCCGCGAAAGTCTTCAATCCTTCATAATAATAATAATAATAATAATAATAATAATAATAATAATAATAATAATAATAATAATAATAATAATAATAATAATAATAATAATAATAATAATAATAATAATAATAAACGTGGCATTTTCCAATGTGACTCATTAAGTGCATTATGGTTTTGTCTGTCATTAAACCCACTGTCGCATATGCTTAACGAATCAACATACGGATTTAAAATTAAGGACAATAATATGGTATGTCACACAATTTCTCACCTATTCTTCATGGATGATCTCAAGTTATATGCATCAAATTTTGTTCAACTAAACAGTTTAATCAATACTACATTTGAATTTAGTCAAGATATCTGCATGGAGTTTGGAGTAGACAAGTGTAAGACGCTACATATCGAAAAGGGTAAGGTTACGCAGGCAGAAGAGTTCCAGCTAAATTATGGAAATAGGATTGAAGTAATGGATGATAACGATGTGATGTTAGGTAGCGTAGGCTGCTTCCAATCTTTGATTTTTTATTCAAATTTGCATACTAAAATTTGCATCTCAAGTTTAACTCCAATTATTAATTAATCATATTCTTAATTACATGCCGTGCATAAAGCCAGCTTCATTAATTAGACAACTCAATATTAATAATAAAATGATCATAATGAATCTTCTAGAACGAAACTCAAGGTTTGGAAGTATTTAGGAATTAGATTTCAGTCTAAAATCTCAACGCAGAGGCGTAGTGCCCTTCAGGTAATTGGTTTTCAAGGAATTGGTGAATAGAAATCATGTTGGTCGGAGACAGAGGTCTGGACAGAGTGTATGGCGTTGAGCTCAGCGTAAGCCGTCAGATGCCAGCTAGTCGGCGATTATTGTTCGGTTGACTGGTTACCTAGCCGAAATAACTGATGTTATCTTGATTCCGAGTAGCTGCTACGCAGTATTTTTGAGAGTGGTTTCTTTCTATAGTTAGGGGTGAGTCAATAGGATGGCTTGACAAAGGGCTTAAGTCCAAGTATTTTAACCCAGGGACTGTGGTCTCAAGTTGAGATAGCTCGGGTATATAATTGGTCAGATACTAGGAATCTGAGAGGCTTCACCATGTCATTGAGGGGCCATACTGGTGTTTTTGAAGACACGGAGGGTTGCTCGGTAGAGTTGTTCGGTGGCGGTGTCCACGGGTGGACGTGTTGTGTTGGGTAGAGTCTTCGAGCGGAGGCCATCGATTCAGCCACGTACCGCTATGGCGTCGCGCGAGGTTTAATTGTTAGATGGTTGCTACAGCTTCGGGTGGCAATCAGAAACCTAGATTTCGGTTCGGTTCGGGTGAAGTGTGGTGGTAAAAGCAATATTGAGTTAATCGGGAAAAGTAATTGTGAAGTGTAATAATTTTTTTAGAGTGATTGAATAATCAGTTTATGTCAATGTATTAATGTAATAGTCTTCGGTTCAACCAATGTCAAATGTGGTTCATATCAACAAAATTCGTCGAAATATCATCTCTGAGTTAATATAATAATAAATAATCAAACTTTGTTTGATTATTCTTCGTTGTCATCAGACCACTCAAGGAGTGCTGATTGAGTAAGTTTTCTACGAGAGTGACTGTTTTTCGTCAAAGTAAATATTGTTTCTACGAACTGTAACGGCGCTAACGCTATAAATATCCGAATAACAAGATTAATATACCACAAGTAGCGAGTCATGATCATTGATCAACAATAAATATAAAAACCTACGTGTGTCTGTTGACACCATTCAACAATAGAATCATCGAGAATTCTCGTCTAAAGGAGGACCGATCGTGTAAGCTGATGTTGGATGCCTAGGAGTGTTGGATCGACTCTCGACATCGCCCATATCAATGGATTAACCCGTCAACATTTATCGTCGTTCCGCCTCAAGATAAATCTTCGTATTCCCATAGTGCAACCATAAAAAGCAGTGCTACAAAGTGTCAATGTGCGCATATAAAAAATAGTGTCATCGTATCATCAAGTCTCTACAATTGGATTAAAAACAATTCTACGGCAGAAGGTGAAGTACCTGTCAAATGACAGTTCAATTTATCATTTTTTTTGTATTTTTAATCTAAGGATATTCTTTTCATAAAAAATGTTGTATTGTTCATCTAGTAATAGTTCATTCGAAATAGGAATTCACGAGCTCGTTAGGCAGGTAAATTAGTAAGAAAGTTTGTATCACCATATTGCAATTGTCAATAGTGAACCAGACATTGTTCAACATCCATGCAGTATATTTCCAGTAGTTAGACACCCTAACAATTCCTACCCTAAGGTTAACCGGACGTAGGCATTGTTATCATCGCTACGGAGGGCTAGCTGGAGTCCGACGGCAAGGATCACGCCACTTCAAGGAAGTAAGGTAGGCTTAAGCTGAGAGGGAGAACGTGTATTTATGATCGAATTTTCAGGTGACTAATTAATTAATTATTGTGGGAATAATTAGTAAAAATTAATTTTCTTAATGAGTTTTGTGCTTTAATGTCTGAGCTAGTAATCAAAAATATCAATGTAAATTAGTCGTCCAAGTCCAGAGTCGGGCAACTTTAAGGGCTTGAAGGTGACAACGAAGTATACAAATATTTAGGATTCTCACAAGCTGCCAGAATTGAACATAAAGTAATGAAAGAAAAATTGATAGATACATACAAGAAGCGACTAAAATCTATCCTCAAGACGCAACTAAACGGTAAAAGCAAGATCACAGCAATAAATACATATGCTATTCCAGTACTGACATATTCATTCGGAATCATTAAATGGACGCAGACAGACATCCACGCGCTGGAAATATTAACTCGTTCTACACTTACTAAACACAGAATGCATCATCCTAAATCAGCAATAGAAAGATTGACACATCCAAGAGAACAAGGAGGACGGAGCCTAATTGATCGAACAACTTAATAAACAACTAGACATTTTAAGAAAATATTTTTCACAAAGAGCAACCAATCAACACTTTATAGGGCTGTGGTGCTAGCTGACAGATCATTAACTCCACTCAATCTAGCAAACGAAAATGTCAATCTACAAGTGAACCTCATAACTGACGCTGCAAAAGAGTAACGTCTCTCAGAAAAGACCCTACACAAGAGACATTATGATGAACTACATAAAGGTCACGTAGATATTAAAGCATCAAATAGGTGGTTAAACAACGGGGAACTATTTGGAGAAACAGAAGGTTTTATGCTGGCTATTCAAGACAGAGTGATTGCAACGAAAAATTATAAAAAATACATTATACAAGATGCGACAGTAAACGATCAATGTAGAAAATTTAGTGCAAGGGGTGAAACAATCGAACACATCATATCAGGGTGCAAGTCACTTTGTCAAACAGATTACCTCTACAGACATAACCAAGTAGCTAACATTATTCATCAAAAACTAGCAATCAAGTACAACCTCATTGACATACACACACCTTACTACAAATACAAACCAGAGAAAGTACTAGATAGTAAAGATAACAAATAATATTACGACCGCACAGGTTATAACAGACCAAACGATTCATCACAACAGTCCGGATAAAATAATAATTGACAAGAAGAAACAAGAAAACTACCCTTATCGACGTTGCTATCCCAATGTGCCATAACGTCGAGACCACGTGGAAGAAAAAAATTGACAAGTATAGTGAGCTTGCAATTCAAGAAGATGTGGAAACAGAAAAAGGTAAATACACTCGGCCAACGGCATCATACCGAAGAAGCTACATGAAAGCATTAAACAACTAGATCTTCAACCCAATGTATACATCGAGACTCAAAAGGCAGTAATACTCAACACGTGTAGAATAGTTCGTAAATTTCTAAACTAAGAATGATACTTCCGAGATTCCGAGACAGCTTCAATCCTGACATGGTTTTTCGTGGTTTCCCATAGTCCGAAGAGCAAATGCTAGGATGGCGACGAGAAGTCGGCCACGACCGTACACAGCAGAAATAAACATTATCTACAAACTATATTATAAATGACTTATTTTAGTTAGATTTAAGACAAAGTAATAATGTAGGTATGTAATATAGATACACATGGAAGTACTTGACGTAAGTCCGTACAACATGTTAGCTCCGGTTTTGACCAAGTTTGTATGAAATACATCCAATAAAAAAAATAATAATAATAATAATAATAATAATAATAATAATAATAATAATAATAATAATAATAATAATAGTAATAACAATAATAATAATAATAATAATAATAATAATAATAATAATAATAATAATAATAATAATAATAATTATTATTATTATATATAATAATAATAATATTAATAACCAACTAAGACGGAGATAGAAGAGTTTTGGACAGGAATATGGGGTAACCCGGTAGCACACAACCAGGATGCACAATGGATTCGAGACGAAATAGCTAGGATGAGCGATATTAATGAGATGAGATTCGAAGGTATAACTATTGATGAATTAAAGTCGACAATCAGTGCTACACATAGCTGGAAAGCACCAGGTAATGGTAATATTCAAAAAATTTGTGTATTAGTGGGGGAGCATAGGGAATGAAAACATGCTTCCGTGGCAGCTTAGGTGAAAGAGCTATGTATGTGGTATCAATCGATTCGTATTGATCCATAGATAAACAATTTCGATGGTGAGAGTCTTGATTTTTTGGCTGAGACCGGCCATATCTAATACAAGATGCCGCCGCTTTCGAATTTTAAACTACCGTATCTTCGTAAATATTTGACCGTTTCAATTTCAAAGGTACCATTCGAAAGGTGAATGATAGAAATTTAAATAAATGTTTACAAATTTGCACGAAAATCCAATATGTTTAAGGTTATGTTACAAAAACTTTAACTGTTTACTTTACACTTTCTCGTTATGGAACGATATTTACTAGGTAAAAAGGTTTTACATTTTCTCAAGTTGCATTTTTGGTGGATTATTTATTTGTGTTTTTAATGAATCCATGCATTTAATTTTCTGACAATTATAGCCTGAGTTTATTTAATTAAAGCGATGGCATGTGTAGATGAATATATGCTCTTCTGTGTGATCTTTATGTTTCATTACATTTTGTCGAGACACAATTGGTGAAACAATTAGATATTTGGTATCAATCGATTCGTTATGAACCGAACTTAAACAATTTTGATTAAGTTAATTTCGATTTTTTTACTGAGACCTTCCCTGGGCAAAAACAAGATGGCCGCCGTCATTGAACATTTAACTAAAATATCTTTGAAAGTATTTCGCCGATTTCAATTGTAAAGGTACCGTTGAAAAGGTAATAAAAAGAGCTACAAACGATGGACCAACAATTTTCCAGAAAGTTTTTTTTTTTGAGGTTATGTTTGGTTTGAATTTTTAGTAATTTTAACGATTTTTTCAGAGCACAATAGGTGAAACAACTATGTATGGGGTATCAATCGATTCGTTATGAACCGTGATTTAACAATTTTGATGGGAAAAATTTCGATTTTTTACTGAGCCCTTCCCATGGCAAAAAAACAAGATGGCCGCCGCCAATGAACCTTTTGACTCGCATATCATTTAAAGTATATACCCGATTTTTAATTCACGTATACCGTTGAAAAGGTAATTTAATGACGAATAAACTATATATTTACCATTTTGTTGAAACTTTAATATTTACTGATAATCCTGTCAAATAAGATCGTATATTGACGCTTGGAGGAAAAAATTGCGATGTCGCTGAATTTTTGCAGAGACCTTCCTTATATAATACTAAACAAACATACTAACACTCCCCTACAATCGGACTGGAGCTTCGGCCGCCATATTGGAAAATGGCGGCCAAAAGGTGTTTGTTATCGAATATCTCCAAATTGGTTTGAGGTAGACAAAATAATCCCCATTAAATTCCCTACAAAACAGATGTCTTCTATAGTTTTGGTAGGGGCAACGGTTACGTCACAAATTCGTGGTTTAAATGTTGCTCATTGGAGTACCAGCTTATTTACAAATTTTCACGCCCAGCATCAAACAATGCCCAGTAAATCCGTAAGAAATCGATTTAAATACAAAAGGACTTTTGTACGGGGTTCATGAAAGCTTCCATTAGTATTTTAAAAAATCAGGTCTGCGAAATAGAATTTTGCATTTACCCGGAATTTGGGTTTTTCCATTGTTGGAATTTCCTAAAAAATTCCCTTTTTGACTGTCTATTATTAAGCACTAAATAGCATTGGAGGAAAAATTCTTTCTACGAACATTGAAATGACTCAAATAATGATCCGATTACAACCAAAGTTTAAATCCAATATGGCTGCTAATTCCTAATATCCACAACATCAAAGTGAATTATGTAACAAAAAGAGTGTAAAAACAGCACGAAAACAGTATTCATATTGTGAATATTAGGAATTAGCAGCCATATTGGATTTAAACTTTGGTTGTAATCGGATCATTATTTAAGTCATTTCAATGTGCGTAGAAATAATTTTTCCTCCAATGCTATTTAGTGCTTAATAATGGACAGTAAAATATGGCATTTTTTAGGAAATGCCAACATGGAAAAACCCAAATTCCGGGTAAATGCAAAATCCGATTTCGCAGACCTGATTTTTTTAAATACTGTGGAAGCTTTCACGAATCCCGTACAAAAGTCCTTTTGTATTTAAATCGATTTCTTACGGATTTACCGGGCATTGTTTGATGCTGGGCGTGAAAATTTGGAAATAAGCTGGTACTCCAATAAGCAACATATAAACCACGATTTTGTGACGTAACCGTTGCCCCTCCCAAATTATAAAAACCCCCTGTTTTGTGGGGAAAATAAAGGGGGATTTTTCCCCTGCCATTGAGAATTTTGTTTTCTCAAAAAAATTTGGAAAATTTTCGAAAACAAACATTTTTTTGGCCGCCTTTTTCCCAAATATGGGGGCCCGAAGCTCCAGTCCGATTGTGGGGGAGTTTTAGTATTTTAAATAAGATCTTAAGGAAGGCTCTGCAAAAATTCAGCGAATCGCAATTTTTTTCCCCCAAAAAAATTCTTATTTAAAGGATTAGGGGTTTTATGTTACAAAACTTAAATTTTTACCACACTCGTCTTTTAGGGTTTTTATGGCGCATATATCTACATGCCAAAACGTTTTTAATATTTTTGGCTTGTTTTCCGAGCATATCTCTTTATGTATTCATAGCCCCTTACTTTATGTTCCGAAAAATACATCCCGAGAAATGTATTTAAGCACGGCATTTTAAAATGTAATATATGCATCGAGTTTTGATCTTGATTTTTGAAACACATTTCGTCGGGGCACAATAATTGATTAAAAAATTTTGTATCTGGGTATCAATCGATCGTTATAAACGTTCTTTAAAAATTTTGATGATGTACCCGTCGAAAAAAAACAAGTGGCCGCCGAAAAAAATTTTGTAAGTTATATATTTTTCTAAGGAAAATTTGACAGACCAAATTTTCAAAGGTCCCGTTGGAAAGAACTTAAGTTGTAAAAAATTATAAACTTGAAATTTTTCACGAACTATTATATTTCGAGGTTATCTTGTTGTGGGAAACATGACGCTTTATTGGTCCCATGAAAAATTTAAAAAAAGTTCCTCCCCGGAAATTTGAAAACCCGGGCCAGCTGGAAACAGTATACATTGACAGCCTAGACCCCGGGGTTTCTTATTCAAATTTATTCACATCACATCCATCCCACCCCGACCCGATCAAAGCGTACACATAAACACGAATGAACCAGAATACGATGCAAATCATTGAAGAAGAATTTCGTCTATGGGAGATGTGCTCAAGCAAAATTTTTTCCCAAATAAAATCTTAAAAAGGCCCTCAGACGAAAAACTAATCGGAAAAAGATGTAGTACAGAAAAAGAAGAACTACTTGCAACTGCATATTTGCTAATGTTTAAAGAACGGCCAATAAAAAAAATTTCTTGTAAACAAAACAAAAAAACCCGACAAAAAGTGGAGAGTTTTTAAAGAACTGGGGCCCACATCTGCCCAGAAGGGTAAGGCTTTGTATAAAATTCCCATGTGGAATTGTGACAGGTGCTAAGAGTGTAAAACATGAAGAACATGTTTCAACGTAAACAGGAACACAGGAGCTGTTTTTAGTTATTTGTCGTCTGGGGGCCTTTTGAATGATTCTTTTTGGAAAACCCATTCTGTTGAGCACATCCCCCTAGTAGACGAAATTTTTCTTCGCATGATTTCATCAGCTATTTTGTGTACTATTCGTGTATTAGTGTACGCTATTTACGGGTCTGGGCTGGGATGGATATGATGTGAATAATTGAATTAGAACCCCTCAGGGTCTAGGCTTCAATGTTACTGTTTCCGTGGTCCCCGGGTTTTAATTTCCGGTGGAGGGAAGTTTTTTAATTTTTGTCTATGGTACCAACTAACAGCTCATGTTTTCCCACAACAAAAATAAAACCCCAGTGATATAAAAGTTTCGTGAAAATTGCAATTTTTTTAATTTTTTCATTAAGTTACATTTTCCCAAAGGTACCCTTTTAAATTTGGGCTGTCAAATTTCCTTGAAAAATATAAACTTACAAAATTTTTTTTGGCGGCCATCTTGTTTTTTGCGACGGGTACCCCATCAAATGTTAAAAAACGTTTTCTAACGAACGATTGATACCAAACATAATTTTTAAACAAATTTTTTTGCCTCGACGAAAAGTGTTTTAAACATCAAGATCAAATACTCGTGATATTTTTCATTTAACATGCCGTCGCTTCAAAAACATTATCCGGGATGTATTTGTCGGAAAAATAAAAAGTAAGGACCATTGAAAAACATAAAGAGATATGATCGGATAAACAAACCAAAATTTCAAAAAACCCTTTTTTAGTCATGAGAATATCGCCCTAAAATCCTAACGATGACGATGTGGTAAAAAATTTAAATTTTTTTTAACATAAACCCCAGTAAATTTAAAGTTTCAAAAAAAATGGTAAAATATAGTTTATTTTTCATTAAATTACCTTTTCAACGGGATCGTGAAATTAAAAAACGGGGAATACTTTAAATGAACGAGCAAAAAGGTTTTATTGGGGGCGGCCACTTGTTTTTTGCCCTGGGAAGGGCTCAGTAAAAAATCGAAATTTTTCCCATCAAATGTTAAATCACGGTTTATAACGAATCGATTTGATACCCCATACTAGTTGTTTCACCCATTGTGTCTGAAAAAATCGTTAAATTACAAAAATTCAAACCAAACAAACCTCAAAAAAAAAAATTTCTGGAAAATTGTTGGCCATGTTTTTACCCCCCCCTTTTATTTCCTTTTCAACGGTACCTTTTCAAATTTAAATCGGCGAAATACTTTTAAAAATATTTTAGTTAAGTTCAATGACGGCGGGATCTTGTTTTTTCCCAGGGAAAGGGCTCAGTAAAAAAACGAAAATTTAATTAACAAAATTGTTTAAGTTTGGTTCATAACGAATCGTTTTTACCCAAAAATCTAAATTGTTTCACCAAATTGGTTCCGACAAATGTAAGAAAAATAAAAAAACCCCCGAAGAAGATAATTTTCTACACATGCCCTCGCTTTAATTAAAAAAATCAGGCATAATTGTCAGAAAATTAAATGCATGGGTTCATTAAAAAAACAAATAAAAATCCCCAAAAAAACAACTTAGAAAATGTAAAAAACCTTTTTTCCTTTGTAAATATGTTTAAACGAGAAAGTGTAATAAACAGTTAAAATTTTTGAAAATAACCCTAAAACATATTGGATTTTCGTCAAATTTGAAAAACTTTATTTAAATTTCATTATTTACCTTTCGAATGGTCCCTTTGATTGAAATCGGTAAAATTTTACAAAGATACGCTAGTTTAAAATTCGAAAGCGGCGGCCATTTTGTTTTAGATAGGGCCGGGTCTCACCCAAAAAAATAAAGACTTCACCACAAAAGTTATCAATGGATCAATACAATCGTTGATACCACATACATACTCTTCACCTTTGGGCCCAGGAATTACCTAGCCCCCTACTATATAAGAAAATCAATACTACTACAATCAAATTAAAAAATGTTCAGAGTTTATAATGGATTTAAAGAAATCCCAAATTCTTTATGAAGGAGAAACCCTTCTAAAAACCGAAGGAAAATGACACAAAACCCAAGTAAATATGGGCCCAATTACATGTCTATAAACCCTATATATAAAAATTGACTTCATGCTAACAAAAAAAGTATATAATCAGGGGGGCGAAGAACACAATTTTCATGCCGGGAACAAAAAGGGCTGTAAAAAATCACAGGGATGTAAAGAACAACTTTTTATCGACTCTACTGCAAGAATCGGGCAACAATAGAAAAGGAAAATATTACGTAACCTACTTGACTCAAGAAAGCTTATGACTAAAACACCACACACAGGCTTATTCAGATTTTCCCAAAATATATGTAGCCCCCACTTCTTGTTTTCTGTCTCTCTCCCACCATCATTTCCTTCATTTCCCCCAAGCTGTGACGTATTCTGAGTCCTTGCCGGCTATTTTGCATGTACTCTGTATCGGGGGCATTTTCCTCGGGCCGTAGCTCGTAGAAAACGCACGCTCCATCTCCCTAGCCCACAGAACACCGCAGCCCCCGCACCTCTCTCGTCCCCCTCACAGTGCACCCGATCCGCATTTTTAAAGTGCATCCCATTTAAATTTTAAATTTTAATTTTAAAATCATCGGGTGCCCTTCGACCCCATTGTGTCAAAAACGCCCTCGACGCTGACCCCCTTTCCACGCCTCTACGCCCACCGGCCCATCATCTCTCGCCAATGTCACTTCGCCCAGCCCGCACCAAAGCCGGTAAGTGGTTCAGTTTTTTTCACAGCTGGGTTTCTCATATTCCCCAAAATTTCTTTCTTCCCGTACTTTTTTCCCTATAAATTACATTACTAGCCCTCCTCGCCCCCCTTCCCTTTCACCTACGGGTTTGGACCCTGCCGCCCCGTGCTATCCCCTAGGTCGAAAAAATATAAATCAACCCTAATTGTAAATTTTTTGGGAAGTCAGTAATGGAACAGGGAAAACAACACTAAACTAAAATATGAAAACCCCAGCAGATAATACAGATCCAATAAATTAAAGTGGCATTTTCCAAGGTGACTCATTAAGTGCTTAGGGTTTTTTGTCTTCTTAAAAACCCACTGTCCATATGCTTAACGAATAACATACGGATTTAAAATTGGACAAAAATATGGTTGTCACCAATTTCACCTATTCTACATGGATAACCAAAGTGTACATCAAATTTTGCTCACTAAACAGTTTAGTCAAACAATTAAATTTTGTCGATATCTGCTGGATTTTGGAGAAGACAAGGTAAGACGTCTATCAAAAAGGGGTAAAAGGGTTTACGCAGGAAAAGGGTTTTTCCAGCTAGGATGAAATAGGTTGAATATGGACGATAACGAGATACAAAATTTAGGATTCCACAAGTGCCAAATTGAACTAAAGTAATAAAAAGGAAAAATTTGATGATACTACAAGAACGAAAAAGTCTATCCTCAAGACGCAACAAAACGGAAAAAAACAAGATCACACAAAAATACATTTTCTATACCATACTGACATATTCTTTCGGAATCATTAAATGGAGCAACGCATACACGCGTTGGAAATATTAACCGTACTACACTTACCAAACACAAAATAATCATCCTAAATCAGAAATAGAAGATTGACACCCCCAGAGAAAAAGGAGACGGGGGTAATTGATTGAACAACTTAATTATAAAAATTGACATTTTTAAAAAAAATCTTTTTTTCAAAGGCAACCAAACACTTCATAGGGCTTTTGGGGCTAGCGACAAATCTTAACTCCACTCATCTAGCAAAAAAAAATTTATTTACAAGGAACCTCATAATGACGCTGCAAAAGAGTTCGTCTCTCGAAAAGACCCCCCACAAGGGGCATTTGAGAAATACACAAAGATACGTAGTATTAAAATTTTAAAAAAGGTGGGTTAAAAACGGGGAAAAATATTTGGAGAAAAAAGAAGGTTTTTTTGTGGTATTTTAAGAAAGAGTGATTGCGACGAACATTATAAAAAAAAACCCAATGCAAGATGCGACAGTAAATCAATGTAGAAAATTTTGTGCAAGGGGGGAACAATCGAACACATCTATCGGGTGCAAATCACTTTGTCAAACAGAAACCCCTACAGACTAACCCCAAATAGCTAAAATTTTTCTCAAAAAATAGCAATCAAGTACAACCTCATTGAATACCAAAACCTTCACAAAATACAAACCAGAGAAAGTATAGATAGTAAAGTAACAAAAAATTTACGACCGCCCAAAAGTTATAACAGACCAAAAAGATTCATCACAACAGTCCGGAAAATAAAATTGAAAGAAGAAAAAGAAAAAACCCCTTAAACGACGTGCTATCCCAAAGTCCTAACGTCGAACCCTGAAGAAAAAAAAATTTACAAGTATAGTGGCTTGCAATTCAAGAGATGTGGAAACAGAAAAGGTTAAAACACTCCCAAAGGCATCATACCGAGAAGTCATGAAAGCATTTAAACAAATAGATTTTAAACCCAAGTATACATCGAGATCAAAAACAGTAATCTCAACACATGTAGAATAGTTCTAAATTTTTTTTAAAAAAGGGAAGATCTTCAGATTCCGAGACGTTTCCTCCTGACAGGTTTTCTTTCGTGGTTTCCCCTAGTCCCAAGAGCAAAGCTAGGGTGGCGACGAGAAAACGGCCACGACCGTAACGCAAAAAAAAAAACATCATTACAACAAAATTACGATTTATAAAGACTTATTTTATTAGGATAAAGGGAAAGTAATAATTATGTAATAGGGACAAAGGAAGTCTTGACGTAAGTCCGTCAACATGTTTTGCTCCGGGTTTTAAAGAGTTTGAAAATTAAATACATCCAAAAAAATAATAAAAATAATAAAAATAAAAATAATAAAATAATAAAATAATAAAAATAATAACAATAAATAATAATAATAATAATAATAATAAAACATGAGTATTGCTTAAGTCCCCTACAACATGTTTGATGTTAGCTCCGGTTTTTGGGCCAGTTTGTATGAATTACATCCAAAAAAATAAATAATAATAATAATAATAATAATAATAATAATAATAATAATAATAAAATAAAATAAAATAAAAATAATAATAATAATTAACCAATTAATGGTTTGGGGCATTTCGCCCCCGTCGATTTTGCTTTTATTGCGTTTGACGTTTCAGCCCACTGTGGGGCTTCCCAAAAACAAGAAATAAAATTTAAAAAAATTTCAAAATATAAGCCAAGAAAGGCTTCCCATAAAAACAAAATAACAACTAAAAAAAAAAAAAATTTAAACGACCCTGTACTGGTTTTGGGAAAACCGCCCCAAAAAGATTTCCCCGAAGAGCAAGCAATCTCTGAACCAAGATATTTGTAGGGAGAAAAAAAAAGCCCGCCCGCCCAACCCTAAAGTTAGGGGATTTCCCCAAACAGCTGAAATTGGGAAGGGAACCCTATTTATAAGGGAAGGTAAAAGAGTAATGGTTTTTTATCGACCTATATCACTCTTTTCCAAATTTTAGGGAAAAAAATTGAAAATTTTACACAAAGGTTATTACATGAAGTGGATGCTCTGAAGGTTTAAGTGCAAACCACTGGTTTCAGGAAAGGGAGGGGCAAAGCAAAATGCCCTTCTAGCATTTTTCAATTTTTTATAAAGGGATTGATTTAAAAGTAATGGGAAGGTTTTGGGGCTGTCTTTTTGATCTTTGGGAAAGCATTTGATTCAGCCCCTTTTTTACCTCTTTTAAAAAAATTTAAAAAACCCAGGTTTAACGTAGCCTTATTTGTTATAAATTTTGGGCGGATTTTTTTTTAAATAGAAAAATTTTAAAAATCTTCCCAAAATATATTTCAAAAGTAAATTAAATATATTTTTGTGGTGTCCCCCAAGGATCAATTTAGGACCCCTGTTTTTTATTCTTTATATAGATAATATCTACTAAAGGGGGGCTAAATTATATCTTTATGTTTGGGGATTGGGCCTTTTTTTTAGAAGGTGTGGATTCGAAGAGATCTACGACTTTCAAGAAATTCAAAGAGGATGATATTGGGTTTTTAAAACTCGGAAAACTTGATTTAATTATAGCCAAAAAATTTTTAAATGTTTTTTTCATAAGGCTAATGATAGAAGCATAAATGAATTCTTTTGACGTTAATTGTAATGGAAGTTAATTTCTAGAGTGTATGAATTTAATATTTTGGGTTTTTTAGATTGTAATTTAAATTTAAGAAACTTATGAAATGTTGTAATAAAGTATCTCAGAAATTGGAATTATAAGTAGAATGAAGAGGTTTGTAAACCGAAGAATTTTGGGGTTTACTTGTAGATTCTTATATTCACTCTGTTTTTGTTTATTGCTTAGTGGTTTTGGGCATTAAGACCTCTACTGAGTATGTTGTCTCCAGAAGAAAATTTGACCATCTTTTTTGATTCTTTTCCCCCTTGAACCAGTTTTGCAGTTGATTTTTTCCGATTGGGAGAGGATGAAGTATAGCGTGCGGTAAATACATACAAAGTTTGAAAGGTAGTTTTTAGGTATTCAACCCAATATTTTTTAAAATTGTTGATCGGATAGAATTCTACTTTAAAAAACCATTGAAGTTCCTAATTAAATTCAAGCTTTAGAAAGTCTTTATGTACAGAGGCAAATCCTATTGGAAATTTGAAAATTTTTAGAATTAGAACCCTTTTACTGATCTAGGAATTTGTACAATTTAAAAAAAAAATTAAAGCAATATAAAAATCAAAGAGCAAAAATTGATTTTTACTTTTTTTTGAAGTTATTGTCTTGGTTTGTATAATGTTTAATTTTACCTTCATAAGCTCTAAAAATTGTTTTTGCTTTTCCTTTGTTTTTTAAATTATTGCTTTATTATATATAAACAATGTTTTTTTCAACTATTTTTTTGCCTAATTGTCTGGTTCCCGCCCATGTAGCTTGCAACTTGTTTTTGGGTGTTGTTATTGCTGTGACATTTTTGCATAAATTTTTTTTTAAAAAATTATATATCTGATATAATTTATATATATGAGTCAAGATTTGAACACAAAAATAAAGATCAAACCCCAAGAATAAAGATTTCGCTTTTGGGTTTGGTTTTCCCGCGAAATTTTTGATTATACCCCTGATTTGCTTTTCCCTGGATTTTTGGCAACCTCATTTTCGTTTGAGGGGATGGTCTAATAAATCATTTTTTTTCTTTTTGTTTTTCTTTTTTAATGTTTTTTTTTTTTCCCCCTTTTTTTTTTTTTTTTTCTTTTCTTTTCTTTTTTTTTCTTTTTTTTCTTTTTTCCCTTTTTTTTTTTTTTTTTCTTTTCTTTTTTCTTTTTTTTTTCTTTTTTTCTTTTCTTTTCATTCCCACCCTTTTTATATTTGTTTCCCATTCATTAATGCATTTTAAACATTAAATTTGTTCCCAAAATCTTGTGTTAAATGCATTGTTTGGTAATCTACTTTTCAAAATTTAAAAGAAAAAGTAAATTTTTTGTTTTTCTCATCATGTAAATTTGATTTATTTAGTTGTCCTCCTTTTTAAATGTTTTTTAACGAATAGGAAACGTTAAATAAATAAATAAAATAAAAAAATAAAATAAAATAAAAAGTTACCATGATACCGGCCCCCTTTATAAATTGCATTACTTTTAAAGAACTTTTTCACAACCAAACCTCACATTTGAGAATTTCTGGTGGTATCCGATCACTCCGTGAACTCTACTTTTTTTGGGGTGTCCATTTTCCCGGGACGGGAGGACGAGAAGGGGCCCGCATTCGAAACCGGGAGTAAAATCGGGGTAATGCGTTTATTTACGATACGCCGGTTGGAAATTTTCTTGAATAATTTTACTATTGTCATTTTTTTACTAATATTCCATGCCAGAAGCAAAGAAGGTGGTACGGGGAAAAAATTCCCTTTTGGAAAAACACTCTGGGCTTTAAATTCAACATGTTTTATCCACGTTCTTGTTTTTGAAAAAAGTGTACAAACAATTTAAAGGCACTCTAAAGGAGTCCCTTTTTCTCCAGTAGTAGCCAATCTCTTTTTGGAAAATTTTTGAGCCAAAGCACGGACTCGGCACCTTAACCAAAAGATTTGGTTGCATATATGGATGACATTATGCAGTTTTTGGGACAGGTAGGGAAACATTATGCATTTTTGGTCTATTTGAATAGCATCCATCCCAAACATTCAGTTACTATGGAATTAGAGAAAAATGGCCAAAACTATTTTTTTTGGATATTTTGTCACGGGGGAAAAATTCCTGGCCCCCTCAGTTTTTGAACCCCCATACCAACTTTTACCTGCAAACTCCCCTCACCACCCTCCACGAAACAGTTGTTATTAAAAAACGCGGGCCCCCCGCTAACAGACTGTCCCGACGAAGCAAGTTTAGGGAGGGAAAAGGTGGGGCTCAGAGAACATTATTAACAATGGAACAGTAAGCAACCTCAACAGGGTTTTAAAACCACAGGACCTGCCAACAGTGAATAGTTTTAAGATGAGGCTACCGGTAAAAATCACGAGAGCTTTCCTGCCTTACGTGAAGTATAGACCCGGGCAGAATTGGGCGCATTTTAGCCAAAAAGATTTAAAAACTATTTATAATCCATGGGAAAAAAGGTATCCCTTTTTATAAGCCAGCAAGGATAAATTTCCACTGCAAGAGAGTTTTTACCAAATTCCTTGAAGTGTGGAGGGTTTTAATAGCCAAACTGCAGGGCATAGGGAAAAAGATTGAAAGAACATAAAGCGCATTTTAGGCATCTCGGAAGAAAAAGTCGGCGGTTGTAAAAATGCTTTTGAAATCAAAAATCCAAGACATGAAATTCTGTTTGATAGTGCTTCAAAAGTTTTTCAAAGAGCCCCGGTTACTGCCAAATTGGTTAGAGAGTCCATTTAAAAAAGCTAAAACCCCCAAAAATTTTTAATGGGATGTTGGGGTTTAATGAGCGGGTCGTGGGCGCCCATAGTAAACTATTCAAGACAACCCAAAGCTGGCCGATCGAAATAAAAGCATTATCCCAGTTTTTACTCCCGGGTTTTGATGCAGGCCTTCTGCCCCCTTTTCCCGGAAAGGATCAGCCCCCAAAAAAGTGGAGTTCGACGGAGTGACGGATAGCACCAGAAATTCTCAAATGGAAGTTGTTTCTGGTTGTGAAAAAACTTCATTTGAATGAAAACAATTTTTTGAAGGCGGGGCCGATCATGGTAACGTTTGTTTTGTTTTTGTTTTTTTTTTTCTATGGGAACCTTTGTCTTGGTTTAATTTTTAATTTTTTTTAATTTTTTTTCTTTTTTTCGGGTAGCCCAACAGTTGGGCTGAAACGTCAAACGCAAAAAAAAACGAATCGCGCGGCAAAAATGTCCCGACCATTTTATTTTTTTAATTATTACCGGGCCGCGAAGCCTTAAATTTTGAAATAATAATAATAAAAATAATAATAATTAATTTTTTTTTTATTGGAAGTACATTATTTAAAACATGTTGCATAAAAAAGGAAAACGAACCCAAAAGCCACACAAGGGGCTTAGCTGGGGGGATAAATACATAGATAAAATGTAATAAAAAACCCTAGACACCAGATTTTAAATAATTGACATTAGGGGGGGAAATGACAAAATATTAGAAAAAAAAAAACATATGAAAATTGAACAAAATTAATAAAAAAAGTTAATAAATTTAAAAAATACTACGCTCCCACTTACATGAAATATCTTTTTCTTTAAACAAAAACCCTTTAATTCGTTCTTCACCCTCCTTATTGTATTTATTTTCGTAAATTTTTTGGAATTTTATTGAAACAAAAGGTACACTGTATTTAATGATCTTTTTTCTATTATTTTTGTATGGTATTTTTAAATCTTGCCTCCCTGGCCCCGATATTTGCTTTATGACTAAAAAATTTTTAAAAAATGAATTATCAAAATAAAAATTTAATATAATTTGTAGGTGAAAATATTTTTACAGGTAAACATTAAAGCATCTTATAAATCATAATTTGAGACAATAGCATTTTTTTAAAAGGGGATATTAAAAAAAACCATTCATTTTGCAGCAAAATAAATATTTTAATTTTGAAAATGAAGCATTGCCCATGCAAAAAGGGGTTTATGATATAGGGGACAAAGCAAGTGATAGTATGGGTTTTGGAGTAGGGTAAAAGGGAAGTACAACTTTGATTATAAAATCTGATGAACACAGATCTAACCGTCTACTCACTCCTTCAGGAACATCCCAGCAAAAATTTTTGGGTCACTCCCCCCCAAATATTCGTGACTGTAAACAGATTCTATTTTATTTTCACAATTACAGTTATGATGATACCATCCATATGATGAACAGAACATGCAAACAATCAAAGGAATGTGTTTTAATTTTTATTTGCTTTTGGTTTACATTGGAAGTGAGGAAAATGCACAATCTTTTTTTTCGCAGCGTTAAGATCAGGGCCTTTTTTCAGTGTTATCTTAAAATTTAATCAAATTTCCTGTTAAATATTTCAGTTTTTTGTTTTTTTTAAAATTTCTACCCAAAGCTGACATGCAAAGAAAAAAATGAAAAAATTTACTTATGTAATGTACATACAGTTAAACATATATTAAAAACAAAACCCCCCTAAAATTTGTCCCTGCGGTACACCCCGTTGAGCATACTCTGGGTTCACCTACACCTCCATCGCACAATAATTTTTCCTATTTGAAAAATAATTTTTAAACCATGCAAAAGGGACCCTAGCCAACGGCCCAAAAAAAACAAAAAATTTTTTTTGTGATTGAGCGTATCGAAGGCTTTAGTGAAGTCAGAAAAAATACATAAAATGTGATTTGTTTTTGTTTAAACTTGGTTACTTAATCTGCAAATTTTTTCAAGCAAGCCCGGAAGTCTTTTTCCCTTTTGAAATCCGTATTTTTTTGTATTGATAATATTTAAATTATCTAAATATTTTACTAAACAATTGGCAACATATCTTTCCATTATCTTTTTCAATTTGGCAAAATGGGTATGGTCTATGGTTCGAGTTTCAGATATTTCCCTTTTTATAAATGGGTTAACAATTGAGGTCTTCAGATTTCCGGCACCACCCCCTCGGTTAGAGCAAGGAATTTAAAAAGGGAAATACCGGGGGGGTATCCATTAGAAATATTTTCAGGTCTTTAACTCGACACCGTCAATGCCGGGTTGTTTTTTTGTACCCATGCTGTTGATAATTTTCCTTTGCCCACTTCTCGATTGGGGTATTACTAGTTGGGGTGGTGATTTTACCTATCATCGTTTTCCCAAAAACCCCTTATGTACACACGCCCTTTACATTAGTATATTCTTATCAAAACCTCATCAATAAACATTTAGCAAATTTTTCGCGATTGTTTTTTAAACTCTGTCTTCCCCAGGAAACAATAAACTGCATCCACAGATCTTTTTTCGTTTCCTATAATTTTATTTAATTTACTGCCATGTGTCTTTGATATTTATGTTTATTTCGTCGTTAAATTTTATAATATTGAATTTTTGAAACATGTATTTTCTTTCTACTTTATTCTGAAACAAAACTCATATCTATAAATATTTTAAAAAATTTAATTTCTTGCAGTTTTTCCACTTTCAAACAATTTTTCCTTTTCTTTATTAACTCTAAAAAAATCATTGTTTTTCCACTTCTTATTTTTTCCACATTTAAATTATTATTTTTTGAAAAAACCCCCTTCTCATATGCCGTTTTGAATTCTTATATAAAACACGTACAACTGACAACAATTATTAACGATATTACTTCTTGCACTGTACTGACTTAATTGGGGTTTCAGTATTTTCTCATTCAAAAATTTGTTTATTGTTAGTTTCCCGGGTCATCACCTTGTTTTCCTACACGTATTGATGGATTATCATTAATGGTCACTGACTTTTGACGTTAAACGGCCGTAGTATGTTAGCCCCGATGCCTCGTCAATAAACATGGTCAATACACGTATGCTTAACCTCTAAATTTTCGATTTCCCCCGGTAGGAATGTAATACACGGAATGAATCCCTTGCAGCCCGACCGTATATAAATTTAACTCGTATCACGTTGCTTGGAATGAATAGTTACATCGCAAAAGACTGCGTATTTATCGCCAAAACCCCCTGCCAAAAATTTTCCCTTTCCTCAAAAAAAATCATATATGGATGCATTTTGGGGGGCCCATGGATGCACAGCAAAGTATTTAATTTATTTTTTAAAAATAATTTTCAGTGGTTTTCCTTCAAAAATTACAATGAGTATTATAACTTTTGAATTTAATAACATTTGAAACAATATCACCAACCCCCACCTCTTTCCCCCTTCCTTAGTTTTTAATTACGATATAGACATCAATTTTTAAAACAATTTCTTCCCTTTTTAAGATCTATTAACCCTAAAATTTTAAAAATAAAAATTTTTTAACTGGTTTTTTAACGTAAAAAAGCACTTGGCCCAGTTTATTAATCGATATATTATTTAAATGTATTTTTGTAAGGCCCCCAATACTCTTCACACATGAAACAAGACTTTGTTATAAAGCGTTTAATTTTACCTCTTTTTTTAGCTCCAAAGTCCCTTTAATAAAGTAATCTCTTTTTAAAGACAAAATTTACCTTAGACCAATACACAGAGCAAAAAAGAGGTCAACCCCGGTTTCCGACAGACAGTTATTAGATAGCAAAATTTAAATATTGTTATACTTTCTTTTCACTCCGTCCGTCTTCAAGAAAACTTACCCCGCTATACCCCACTATTTAAAACCCACCTCCTTACACGATTTTTGCTTCCAGACAAGTCCCTGGAAAAAAATAATAATAATTTTTTTAAAACAATAAAAATATAATAAAATAATAATAATAATAATAATAATAAAACAAATAATAATAATAATAATAATAATAATAATAATTAAAGCTTAGTGCGCTTTCAAAGAGACTGAAAAGGTACAGGTTATGTACAAGTAGAAAACAACAAAATGAAATGTTTCAGCACAATGAAAAGTATTTCTATCGACAGTTGCAAAATGGACTTACACCAATTGATAACGGTACACCATCAGAGCAAGATATAACAAATTTCTGGTCAGATATCTGGAGTAGACCTGTAGAGCACAACAGAAATGCAGCATGGATTGTCGAAGAAACCCAAGATATGGAGCAAGTTATTGTAATCCTTCAATAGCATTTCTCTCGAAGAACTGAATCTAGTATTACATGGAGCACATAACTGGAAAACTCCCGGAGTTGATAACATCCATAACTTTTGGTATAAAAGATTCACCTGTTTGCATGAAGATCTATCAAAACATTTTACAGCATTAGTGAAAGGAGATGAAGCCATTCCTTTATATTTTACAAAAGGAAAGACGTTACTTAAACCAAAGAATTCAGATACACAAAATCCAGCTCACTACAGACCAATAACATGCCTACCAACTGTGTACAAATTACTTACATCTTGTATTGCAAACAAAATTTACCAGCATTGTGAAGAAGAACATATATTATCAGAGGAACAAATGGGCTGTAAAAAGTATTCCCAAGTTTGTAAGGAACAGTTGGCTATAGATTCTTTGGTTATGAGACAAACACATGTGTCCAAAAGGAATATTCATACTGCATATATTGACTACAAAAAGGCGTATGACTCTGTGCCTCATTCATGGCTTTTACATGTATTGGAAATATATAAAATAGATCCAATATTAATACAGTTTTTGAAGAACGCTATGAACACATGGAGAACAACGTTAAATATAAAATTGCCAGAGAAAACTTTGTCAACTGGTGAACTAAAAATTGCACGTGGAATATTTCAAGGTGACTCATTAAGCCCACTCTGGTTCTGCATGGCGTTAAATCCATTATCAAACTTGCTAAATAAATCAAAATACGGATTCAAAATCAAAGAAAGTGGTAATACACTATTTGTACTGTCTCATTTAATGTACATGGATGATATCAAACTATATGCGATTACAGATGCACAAGTCAATCATCTATTACAAATCACACATTCGTTTAGCCAAGATATTCAAATGGAATTTGGATTAGAAAAGTGTAAAATATTATGTGTCAATAAGGGAAAAGTTCAAGCTTCACATGGTGTTCAACTATCGGGTGAAATTGTTATTGAAGGAATGGAAGAAGGTGAGGTGTATAAATACCTTGGGTTCATTCAAGCTGAACAGATTCATCAAGCGGAAGCGAAGAACAAGCTTGAAGATACTTTTTTGAAGAGAGTGAAAGAAATACTGACATCAAATTTAAACGGGAAAAATAAAGTGAAAGCAATTAATACTTATGCTGAACCCGTTTTAATGTATTCTTTAGGTATTTTAACCTGGACACAAACTGAGATGCAAGCAATTAATCGAAAAATAAGAACTCTTCTAACAGAATACCGACTTCATCACCCCAGAGCGGCGGTCGAACGGACGACATTGTCTAGGTTACGTGGTGGAAAGAGGGATAACTGATTTAAATAACGCACGTATTAAGCAAATCAATTTTTTAAAGGGGATACTTCTATAGTAAAAGTAATTCGCGATTACATACAGCTGTAGTGCAAGCGGATGAGTAGAGGGAATTTAGGGAACTGGAGCACCCTACCGTGGATCCAAGTGGATCAATATGGCGTCGATGACGTTTTTTCCGGTCACGTGACAGCCGCATCTTGTTTCCGGCCCGCCATCTTGTTGCCGGTCGCCATCTTGTTTCCGGCCGCCATTTTGTTTCCGGTCACGTGTTTCCGTCCGCCATTTTGTCCGCCATTTTGAATTTCCAGCCGCCATTTTGATTTCCGGCCGCCATTTTAGCTCTGCCGCCATCTTGGCCGCCATTTTTGTTCGAGCGCCATTTTAGCTCTGCCGCCATTTTAGTTTCGTCGTCATCTTTGCCGTGTCCTCGTCACCATTTTCGAATTTTCAAATATCGCGCCACTTCTTGGCGTCCCGCGCACTCCGCGCACTCTAGTAACCATTTTTGGTACTTTGAATTTCACTGATATATTTTATTTTTTAATTCATATTTATTTCCAATTGAAAGCGACCTTGAAAAAAAGTGTCAGATTACCGTGTCTCGAACCATGGTCAGCTCGGGCACCTTGGATTACTAGCTCGCCGCGTTAACCGCGCGGCTAGCAAGATACATGCATGGCAATGGATAATTGTTGATACTTATTATAGCTTCAGATAAACCACGCCTCCTCATGACGTCACACAGGCTATTAACTAATAGCTTCTGTTAAGTGTTTTCACTTCGCGACCATAGTATTCAATTAGCTATGAGTCTGTGGATCCAACCCACGTGATCTTAAACACCAATGAGACTATAGGTGACATGACCCGCGCTTTTTTCAAATTTGGCATAAGGGCTTAAGCATCAGGTCATAGCCCGCGGTATTCGAATAGCATACTGTGGATCCAAAATAACGTCACCAATATATATATACTCCAATGGTCCTAAGCGACAACTATTAAAATGTGGATCCAATGGAAGCGAAAAACCTTTTAAATTTCTAAACTAACTGAATGTAATAATGCTTCGCTCGCTCACTAGATATTTCATTTCCTCCAACGAGGTCATCATCACCGACATGTGCAAACTTGAAAAAACAACGTCAGCAAGATATATACTATTTCTCATAAAACTCTGCATTATTATTGCATAATTGAAAGTCAGCATTTTATATTTCACCGGAAATAAGAGATTGCATTCATAGACAAGTTTAAACTTGAATATGTCATCATTCTATCTACATGAAAGTCCGGTGTGAATAACCTTGTGGGAAAGGATATAGGAATAAAATCATTATACACTATGCGAATACATTTTACACTTTTATTGATAAATCGTTTGAGGTAAACATAAATAGTATAAATTTGTTACATTTTATAATAATATATGATTATCGTATTTTATTCTTTGTATTAGTGATTTACATTTTTTATTTTTATTTTTTTTTATTTTTTATTTTAATTTTAACGTAAGAATTAAATTGAAATGTAAGTAGTAAACAAGGTCCTTCATTCTTATGTTAAAACATATTAATTATTATTATTATTATTATTATTATTATTATTATTATTATTATTATTATTATTGTTATTATTATTATTATTATTATTATTATTATTATTATTTTTTGGATGTATTTCATACAAACTCGGTTAAAACCGGAGCTAACATGTTGTACGGACTTACGTCAAGTACTTCCATGTGTACCTATTACATACATTATTACTTTTGTCTTAACTCTAACTAAAATAAGTCATTTATAAATTCTAATATTGTTTGTAGATGATGTTTTCTTTCTGCTGTGTACGGTCGTGGCCGATTTCTCGTCGCCATCCTAGCATTTGCTCTTCGGACTATGGGAAACCACGAAAACCATGTCAGGATGGAAGCTGTCTCGAAATCTCGAAGTATCATTCTTAGTTTAGAAATTTACGAACTATTCTACACGTGTTGAGTATTACTGCCTTTTGAGTCTCGATGTATACATTGGGTTGAAGATCTAGTTGTTTAATGCTTTCATGTAGCTTCTTCGGTATGATGCCGTTGGCTGATATAATGAATGGGATTGTATTTACCTTTTTCTGTTTCCACATCTTCTTGATCTCAATTGCAAGTTCACTATACTTGTCAATTTTTTTCTTTCCACGTGGTCTCGACGTTATGGCACATTGGGATAGCAACGTCGATAAGGGTAGTTTCTTGTTTCTTCTTGTCAATTATTATTAAATCCGGTCTGTTGTGATGTATCGTTTGGTCTGTTATAACTGTGCGGTCGTAATATAATTTGTAATCTTTACTATCTAGTACTTTCTCTGGTTTGTATTTGTAGTAAGGTGTGTGTGTTATATGAATATGTGGTTGTACTTGATTGCTAGTTTTTGATGAATAATGTTAGCTACTTGGTTATGTCTGTAGAGGTAATCTGTTTGACATAGTGACTTGCACCCGGATATGATGTGTTCGATTGTTTCACCCCTTGCACTACATTTTCTACATTGATCGTTTACTGTCGCATCTTGTATTATGTATTTTTTATAATTGTTCGTCGCAATCACTCTGTCTTGAATAGCCAATCATAAAACCTTCTGTTTCTCCAAATAGTTCCCCGTTGTTTAACCACCTATTTGATGCTTTAATATCTACGTGACCTTTGTGTAGTTCATCATAATGTCTCTTGTGTAGGGTCTTTTCTGAGAGACGTAACTCTTTTGAAGCGTCAGTTATGAGTTTCCCTTGTAGATTGACATTTTCGTTTGCTAGATTGAGTGGAGTTAATGATTTGTCAGCTAGCACTACAGCCCTATGAAGTGTGGATTGGTTGCTCTTTGTAAAAAAGTATTTTCTTAAAATTTCTATTTGTTTATAATATAAGTTGTTCAGATCAATTAGGCCCCGTCCTCCTTTTTCTCTGGAAGTGTCAATCTCTCTATTGCTGATTTAGGATGATGTATTCTGTGTTTGGTAAGTGTAGTACGAGTTAATATTTCCAACGCGTGGATGTCTGTCTGCGTCCATTTAATGATTCCGAATGAATATGTCAGTACTGGTACAGCATATGTATTTATTGCTGTGATCTTGTTTTTACCGTTTAGTTGCGTCTTGAGGATAGACTTTAGTCGTTTCTTGTATGTATCTATCAATTTTGCTTTCATAACTTTATGTTCAATTCTGGCAGCTTGTGCGAATCCTAAATATTTGTATACATCGTTATCGTCCATTATTCCAATCCTATTTCCATCATCTAGCTGGAACTCTTCTGCTTGTGTAACCTTACCCTTTTCGATATGTAGCGTCTTACATTTGTCTACTCCAAACTCCATGCAGATATCTTGACTAAATTCTAATGTTGTATTGACTAGACTGTTTAGTTGAGCAAAATTTGATGCATACAACTTTAGGTCATCCATGTAGAATAGGTGGGAAATTGTGTGACATACCACATTATTGTCCTTAATTTTAAATCCGTATGTCGATTCGTTAAGCATATGTGACACTGACAGTGGGTTTAATGACAGACAAAACCATAATGCACTTAATGAGTCACCTTGGAAAATGCCACGTTTAATTTGTATTGGATCTGTAGTTATCTGCTGGTTTTCATATTTAGTTTTAGTGTTGTTCTCCATGTCTCCATTACTGTCTTCAAAAAGTTTACAATTATTGGGTTGATTTTATATATTTGTAAAATCTGAATAAGCCATGTGTGTGGTGTGGAGTCAAAGGCTTTCTTGTAGTCAATGTAGTTTACGTGAATATTCCTTTTCTTATTGTGTGCCTGATTCATTACAGTAGAGTCAATAATAAGTTGTTCTTTACATCCCTGTGAGTTCTTACAGCATCCTTTTTGTTCCTCGGCCATGATATTGTGTTCTTCGCAATGATTATATACTTTATTTGTTATGCATGAAGTCAATATTTTATATATAGTTGGTAGACATGTAATTGGCCGATATTTACTTGGGTTCTTTGTGTCATTGTCCTTTGGTTTGAGAAAGGTTACTCCTTCAGTAAAGAATTCGGGTATTTCTTTAACTCCATTTATAAACTCGTTGAGACATTTTCTAATTTGATTGTGAGTAGTATTGAATTTCTTATACCAAAAATTTTGAATATTATCATTACCTGGTGCTTTCCAGCTATGTGTAGCACTGATTGTCGACTTTAATTCATCAATAGTTTAACCTTCGAATCTCATCTCATTAATATCGCTCATCCTAGCTATTTCATCTTGAATCCATTGTGCATCCTGGTTGTGTGCTACCGGGTTACCCCATATTCCTGTCCAAAACTCTTCTATCTCTGTCTTAGTTGGTGTTCCATTTCCTATTATTTCTTCGGTACTAGATAGTTGTTGTTGATAGTTGTTATTATTATTATTATTATTATTATTATTATTATTATTATTATTATATTGAAGCAATATTCATTAAATCAATAAGTTGTAGTTATCTTTGAACAATAGCTTTCAAATTGCAATTATTTTCATTCTTTTACCACGAGCATGTCCCACCTAGCTATGGATTCGTTGTAGTCACGCTTCAGTTTACTTTATACTGAGTGGTCCACTATTAAAAACATTTATTTAGTATTTACTATATTGAATCAAAACTTTGTATAAGAAAAATTATGGATATTAAAAATTTCCCAAAGCGAAATTTAATACTATTGAACTTATAGAAACAACAACGAATATTTTTACATAGCGTGAAACATAATAATATACATTCCGTTATAAAAATACATCGTGTTCAGGATACCATTCTTTAAAATTATCACGCTTCAATTTAATTTTAGAAAAGCACTTCCCAATCCACAAAGCTAACCCACGTTAGCGTTTCTTAATGTTATTATAAAATTTCAAAAAGTATTATACAATAGATGAGAGTACAGTTTACACAAATTTTCTTGAACAACCTACTTTGACCAAATAAATATCAAGTATTCATAAAGAGAATTCAAACTAGCACTTAATTCATTGTATTTTATAATTCACGCGTAATAATAATATGTTGTCTTTAAAATAAATATTTTTATTCACTTCGTGCATTAATTTTAAAGGTGTTTTACGATTTAAAAGTACATTACTAAATAAAATTCGAAATTTTTGTTTTTGTTTGAGCGTAGAACTTTGTCATAGTTTACAATCATAAATCATTAAATCAAATAAGAGAGATAGGAAATAGATAAATCATTAAGTTACCTGGAAATAATTGTATCGCGCAAAGTGTTTTAATTTTCTCACAAAATAAATTATGATATTGTTATTGTAAAAATTGAATACATTTTTCACGTTTTTTTCCTCTCACTTGAATCGCAAGTTTTTTATTAACAAGTACGTTTTATTGTCATTAGCATTGTAAACTGTTATAAGCCTAACAACAATAAAATAAATCATAATTCATTCACAGCTATAATAGTAAATAGCTATGGTTAACTATTAGGCAACGGATTTTTTTAAGATAAATAACTTTCCGTAATTTCTTTCACACTGTGGCTCGTATATTTTTTAACAATCTCAAGATGATTTTTGTAGATTACATATCACGTCCTCGATGTTTATTTTAAGTTGGCAACATTTGCTACCAATCAGTTATATAGTTTATAAAACATTTGCTTTCGGTTTTGTATTCTTTCATTGAAGCTATTTATTTCTTCAAAAAATATAATATATTACAACAATACTTACCAATATGTGAGAAAAAAAGTTTTGTTTTCTCAAACTGCATTTAATATAAATCGATGATAAGTAATAGTTACTATTACTATTCAGTATTAAATACAGATACCATCAGTAACCATTAATTTGTAGCGTTAATAAATCGCTAAATTATTTGCTTATAATGTAATGCATTGAAATTCTGGGGAGGGAATTGTAAAAAGTTTTGTGTTTTTTTATGCATTGTTTTGTTGTAATATTACTTTTTCAATATTTATTTATTTCGTTTGTTCACCTTTGTTAATCTGTTTTTTTTAACTGAATAGGATAGAACGATAATAAATAATTCATTACACATTATACCGCTATCATCCTAATTCATATATATACACAAATGCTTATATTCATCAATGGAATCAATTACTTGTTAATATTGTAGTCATTTTTATCTTATAAGATTCTCTCTACATTTAATTACCACTTGATCGCTCCCGCGAAGTTATTTTGTTAAAAAGTTTGCTATTCAAAGAGAGGTGAGTTAATATCCTCTAGTTATACTTGAGCTATTAATGAGACATCATTAATCAAAGTCTTGTTTCAAACTTGTTATCCCCTGGTTTAGTGTGAACATTGACGTCAAAAATACAGTTTTACTATTACCTTTTATAGGTATTTTAGTTCTCGTCAAGTATAATTTTATGATAATTGTGTTTAAAAGAGTACGATTCTCGTCTACAATATCCTTAGTGTCAAATGTTTTTTTGTTTATCCTCGCCGATTTACATCATTTCATTTAAATAAAATTAAATTTCTCTCATTTTAACGTAAACAGATGTAGTTCATTTACAAAATGTTACAATTCAAAGGTATTCCTATATTTTTTTCGTTACTGACAGAATTTCTTTTTCAAGAACTATTTAGACAGTATATTTCATAAACTTTCACAACTTTTTATTTTGGATACGTATATTTTAAAACTTTTGAATACCATCCTGTCAAAATATATAAAGTAAACACGTCTGTAATACAGTGGATGAGACTTTATCCTGGTTTTTTAACAATGCAATACGGGAAGGTTTCACTTTGTAAGAGGAGCGTTTAATACGTCACGTGGTTATGAGGCAGTTTGAGACATTGTTAAGAAAGACCTAATTTGTTCGTTTAGATTACTAACGTTCTTTAAAACAAGCTTATTTTAAAATAAATAACTTTGTAATTTAAGAATAATAAATATTTTATAAACTTTGATAGATCATACATTAGCAACATGCCACTTCTTAAAAATATTTTTGAATTGCTCACTCATCTGATTTGCAACGTTAGAGTTCCAGCTACAAGGTTGTTTTGCGAAAATTGCATAAATAGTCACTCGTTGTTTATTTTTTTTAATAGATGTAAAACTTTCCCGGAAGGCCATATTAGTATTAAAATTCACATCTTCTTCCATGTGACATGTGTGTTTTATCGCTTTCGAAGTAGTAAATGTAAAATACATACTCTTATAAACGTAAAAGTTTACCAAATTACACCAAGCTATGATGTTGATACAACTATATAGTGTAAATATTTTCTTTATTTCTTTTTAAATATACAAATACACAGTAAAGTTGTCCCTTGATTAAATTAATTCTTTTATTTGAAAACAGTCATAGACTAACCCTTTCGTGATTGATGGTGTAGAATCATGCTAAACTATCGTGACGATGCTACATGGACGTGACATTGCTACCCTTTTTTAAAATGCTTTTATAATATTTATTTTACTTGACGTAATACAGAACGGTATGATTGTTTTAAAATCTAATATTTGTTTAACAGTTTTAAATTTAAATTGTATGAACCCTATTATTTCTAATTGATGTATTGTATATGGATTTCCTTTCTTTCACATTCTACTTTCTTATTTAGGAAAAACGTTATGATGATTGTAAAAGTATTATTCTTTTTTATATTTCCAGTGCTTTCATTGTCTATTTTTAGTAAAAGTTGAATTTTAATTTTTAGTATATGCTTTATTGATTTTCATGGCATAACGCTCTCGAAGATCAATTGATCAACTTTTTTCTCAAGGGGTTAGTAAGTTATAATTTTACTTAAAGCTATCTGAGAAATAGAAATGATCCATTTCTGTAACACAACATTCTCTATTTGGTTAGAGCTCACTCCGAAACCTGAATGGAATATTTGATCTGTTATTTATTTTTTATGTGCTAAAGTGAGACAACATTTTAAAACGTACTAATTTTTTAAAACAACTATTCTATTTTTTTATTTGAGTGAAAAATGAATCTAACACTTGTAAAAGAAGGTGTTCTTTCTTATCGAATATGGAACTAAACTGGGTAATATACTGCACAATTTCAACCATTTTTATACCATTTGTCAATTACAGACTCTAGGAAAAACCGTTTAGTTTGAATCATCTTGGTGATGGGTGAATAAATAAGTGAGAGGTAAATAGATCAAATTTCTTTTCAAGAAAGAAGCATATTTAGGTTTACCCCCCTCTCTACAGTAATTTGAAATAAAGTGTTTTATTATCAATGCATCAAAATACACGGAAGTATAAAACTATTTTAAAACGAGAAGGTTTAGTGAAAAATTACTTAGGAGTTGGGACATTTCGTAATTACCCGATAACGACTGTGATAGGGTATTTTACTATATAGAATTTGAGTGTGTTTTTTGTTCGAACTTAAATTTCACAGTGTTCTACATATTTATTTTACTGTCAAATGAGTACCCTCGAAAAATCATTTTGAACAAAATATATTTATTATATTCGCGAATAAACATCGGAAATGAAAAATTGCGGTAACTATTATGTTTTCAATGAATATGTACTTGAGATGTTGTTTATGAAGATACTAGAATTCTAGATTTTTTACTGAGTCGCGTTGGTTGTTATTTTGTTGTAGTCGACACTTGTGATATAAGCAAATAGATTTATTTGCGACTACGTGGGTGAGAAGTATTAAACAAGTAAAAAAACTTTTGTTTTAAGCAATCACGTGAATATTACTAATAGAGTAACGATCAAGAATTGATAGCGTAAGTATTCCTTCACTATTTTATCTTCCAAAATAAATGTTATGGAACGTGTACATCGTAGCTTTAACTCAATTTTAAATAGAAAAACCAGTGTAGTATATGGAATGGTTGAGATAGCTTTTCAAAAAATTTACATTGCTTACGAATGTGTGAAGAGTATGTAAATTATTACATTTCAAACTATAAATTACTTTATAGATTCAGTTAGTGATAAAGTAGCTTATTGCAGTAAAAAAATATCTAACAGTAGTTTTTTATTTAAAATGATGAGATTCTTTTTATTTAATCTTCGATAACGTATTAAAATATAATATTACGTGGAGAGTTTTGTTGTTTTTGTAATTAAACGTGGTGGAATTCTTTTAAATAATTTATAGTAGAGAATCAGTACGTGTATTAGACTTATTTAGTAAAGAATGTTAATGTTGATAGCGATTTATTTAACTCTACAATAATGTTTTATTGATTGGTATCTGTCTTTAATATACTTAATAGTATAGTATACCTATTTTCCTAATCATCGATTTTTACTTAAATCAGTTTGAGAAACAAACTTTTTTTTCTCACATAGTGGTAAAGTATGTGTAATGTCTTGATATTTTTGTAAGAATACATAGCTCAATGAAGAATACAAAAAACGAAAGCAAAATTTTTTATAAACTTATATAAGACTGATGGTAGCAATGTTTCACTTAAAATAAACATCCGAGAGTGATCAGTATCGACAAAATATCATCTTGAGATGTGTTAAAAATATACAGCCACATTGTGAAAGAATTACCGAAAGTTATTATCTTAAAACATCCGTTCGGGCACAATTAGTTACAAGAGACTATTTATCTAGTTATAGCTGTGCATGATTTATGATTTATTTTATTGTTGTAGCTAAACGTTTTAACAATGCTAAATGACAATAAAACGTACTTGTAATAAAAACTTGTCGATTCAAGTGCAGAAAACTTGATAAATTAATTCCTTTTTACAATAACAATATCATGAATTTATTTGTGAGAAAATTAAAACACTTTGCCGATACAATTATTTTCAGGTAACTTAATGATTTATCTATTTCCTATCTCTCTTATTTGATTTAATGATTTATGATTGTAAACTATGACAAAGTTCTACGCTCAAACAAAACAAAAATTTCGAATTTTATTTAGTAATGTACTTTTAAATCGTAAACACCTTTAAAATTAATGGACGAAGTGAATAAAAATATTTATTTTAAAGACAACATATTATTATTACGCGTGAATTATAAAATACAATGATTTAAGTGCTAGTTTGAATTCTCTTTTATGAATACTTGATATTTATTTGGTCAAAGTAGGTTGTTCAAGAAAATTTGTGTAAACTGTACTCTCATCTATTGTATAATACTTTTTGAAATTTTATAAATAACATTAAAGAAACGCTAGCGTGGGTTAGCTTTGTGGATTGGGAAGTGCTTTTCTAAAATTAAATTGAAGCGTGATAATTTTAAAGAATGGTATCCTGAACACGATGTATTTTTATAACGGAATGTATATTATTATGTTTCACGCTTGTAAAAATATTCGTTGTTGTTTACTATAAGTTCAATAGTATTAAATTTCGCTTTGGGAAAATTTTTAATATCCATACATTTTTCTTATACAAAGTTTTGATTCAATATAGTAAATACTAAATAAATGTTTTTAATAGTGGACCACTCAGTATAAAGTAAACTGAAGCGTGACTACAACGAATCCATAGCTAGGTGGGACATGCTCGTGGTAAAAGAATGAAAATAATTGCAATTTTGAAAGCTATTGTTCAAAGATAACTACAACTTATTGATTTAATGAATATTGCTTCAATATAATAATAATAATAATAATAATAATAATAATAATAATAATAATAATAATAATAATAATAATAATAATAATAATAATAATAATTTTTTTTTTTTTTTTTTTTTTTTTTTATTGTACGAAGCAAAAACATAAGAGTACAAACATAGCATACATTATCCCACTTAACCCGAAGGCTTATCAGTGGGTCAGATTAGTGTATCAAAATAACTTAGGTTTAAGTTCATAGCTGAAGGCCGTTGAAACATTCTACAATATGACTAAAATTAACAATTTTACACAATAATATAAGTGACAAGGTACCACAGAGACGTAAGGAAATACAATAAACATCGAATTGATCTGAAAATATCACAGAAACATAATATAAAATCGATAATATAAATTACTTATTACATCAGGTAAATCAATTGTACACACACAAGGTGAGAGTTTACAAAAAGAAAAAGAAAATGAGTTCTTAAAAGAGTAAGTTCACAAAAATCATTGCAGTTCTTTAGAAAGGTTCTCGAGGTAAAATGATTTTTAGGTATAACTTAATCAAGGATATTTTATCTAACGTTAAAATTTCAGGTGGCAATGAATTAAAAACTCTTGGTATCATGAAACGCAAGCAGCGATCACCATGTTTATTCGTTGTTAATGGTACTACAAACTTGTTTTGGCTAGCAAGTCTAGTTCCTTTATCATGCCCACGGGTATTTTATATTTCGTATCGTAAAGTACTTCAAAATCAGCCTGTAGAATATAATTCTCTTACCGGTAATATAAAGCAAGTCCTATAGACGTCCTCAATTTCGTTGTGGACATATCAAGCGTTTGGGGTGTATTATCTTTACTATCGAGTTTTGTAGTCTAATAAGCATGGTCATATCGAAACTGAAGCGTTACCCCATGACAGCAAAGCATACGTTAATACAGATTCAACTAGAGAAATGTAAACTAATCTTAACGTGTCATGATAGAACTGGTTTTACTTATATAGTTGATATGCACACACCGAAGTTTGTACAAATATAATCATATGGGGCTTCCATGAGAAATTACGATCGATCCATTGCTCCTAAATACATATGCTCGCCACAGATTCAATCTGTTGAGTACATTCACAATCAAAATCGATCCCAGCCCTCCTATGTAAGCAAGCAGTTTCATGAAATATTACGCTAATTGCCACGTTTCCTATCAAAATTTAATGGTGTGCACATGTGAATAATTTTTGTCTTTTGCACGTTGATAACAAGTTCCCTATCATGGGTCCAGCATTGCAACTTCCTAAAATCATCGTTCATAAATTTTGTCGCCACGCTTAATTCTTTATGTATTGACAGAAGCACCAAATCATCCGCATACATTAATAATATACAATTTTTCAAATATTTTCCAATAACATTAACGTATATAACATAGAATTGTGGCCCAAGAATTGACCCTTGAGGTACTCCTGTCGTGAACTTTTTTGGCCGACTAAATATATTGCCTATTTTAACCTTGTACGAGCGATTTCAAGATAACTACGAAACCAATCTAATACTCTACCTCGGATACCTACTTCTTCTAAGCATTCTAAAAGGACATTGTGATTAATTGTATCACAAGCTTTGGAAAAGTCAACAAACGTAGCGACTACGTGCATATTATTGTTTAAGCTACTATTTACTAAATCTGAAAACTTTAATAAAACATCCTGGGTGCTTTTCCCCTTTTGAAAACCATACTGATTTTCACTTACAATTTCAAATTTACTTAGATAGTTACTTAAACAAGTAGATATGTATCGCTCCGTTATCTTTTCGATCACCGACAGCAATGCAATTGGACGATAATTTGAGAAAGACATATGGTCACCTTTTTTATATACTGGTCTCACAACAGAGATTTTCATTTTTTCCGGCACGCAACCGTCCCTTATTGACAAATTTATTAAGTGAGAAATGATGGGACTTAGTCATGTCTAAAGTTTTTTACATCGATAGCTCTTATTCCGTCATAACCGGGCTGCTTATTTACGTTTATCTCATCTATAATGCGATTTACTTTATTTTCTGTTATCGGAGGCAGCCACAACGATTGCGGAGCAACATCTTTAAATACGTGTTGTCACACCTCAAATCACACACATGACGTATCTCCTCCACTTGCTTTACAAAGTTGTCTGCTAACTCATTTGCAATTTTCTCATCGTTTTGTTTCTTACCTAAATATTTTTTTACAACTGTATCAACTGAGTCTTTGATTTTGCGGCCCAGATTACATTTATGGTTTGCCACAAATCCTTCGGTCCACTGCAATTATTTATCGATTGCCGGTAAAAAGCTTGTTTTGCAGACCATACCTGCTTGTTTACAAAATTTCTAAAGCCCACGTATTCTTTTCTGTAGGTCTCTTTGGATGGATTTAGACCACTACAATCTTTCCAGCGCCTGAACAATTTATCCCTCTGATTTGTTAATTTGACCAAATCGTTGCTAATCCATTGCTTCTGTAATCTCTTTTTATCCTTGATTAAAGTTTGTTTAGTATATCTACCTTGTTATAGCAACCTTCAAAAAGTTTGCATAACTCATTGTACAGGGAAGAACTGTCATTGATTGTGAGTAAACTATTCCAATTAATAGCTTTTAGATTAGTCGTGAGAACTCTTTCATTAATACAATTTTGCATTTTCTTTAAACCTGCAACTCCACACACATTGAAACCCATAGAAACTAGAATCATGTAATGGTCTGTTATTTTTGTTGTGAATACAGCTGAGTTTATATCTACCTTAGAGTTCGACCTAATTATGCGTGATCTATGCACGTACTCGAAAGGTTGCCCAAATAATACTCCTCTCTTTGTAGGATAGGTAATACATTTCAAAAAACCATTCGATGCTAACACATTTTCATAAAGCTGTACATACCTGTCATTAATATCAAGGATATTTATATTTACATCACCCATAATTAAACAATTATTTCTGTTGCTGCTAATAAATTCCTGCAGTTCATATATAAAGCCATTCTTGTCACTTCGCGGCGGTCTATAAATACAAAGTAACTGAAAAGAAATATTTTTGTTCAGACATACATTACAGGCGATTCCTTCAAAATGAACAAAGTTTCTTGAAATATCCGCGACCATAAATCTCGATTTTACAAACAATAATAAGCCGCCACCACGCTTATCAATTCTAGAGTTAAATACACTATCATATCCTTCAAGGGTATAACTTTTTGTCAGAATTACCTTGAAGACATGTTTCCGTTAATATCAAAACATCAAATTTCCCGATTTCCGCCTGTAATATGACAACAAGTTCATCCCAATGTTTTGATATAGACCTAATATTAATGTGGACTCCAGTGAACCCTAGTGACAAAGCCGACCAAGCGTCAAGGCTGCTTAGCTGTTTACAAACTACTAGATCAAGGTCAATATCAGATAATTCCATGTGCGCGATACCAGATGAAAACAAATCACTCAGAGAGCTTATCTAAATCAAACGCTGTGTTAATAACAATTACCTTACGTGACCCCTCCTCACGCCGTACCAGGATTTTCCCGTGGCTCCACCAAATAAATTTAAAACCAAGTTCTTTAGCTTTACCTCTCGTTTCCAAGCAAGTTTTTGTAGTACGGCGCTAGATTTTCATTGATTAGTATTTGTAACTCTGAACTACTTCCTGAACCGAATATCTGTTGATTTGTTATCACCTGGCGACGCCCAGCAATGAACATATCCCTCTTTTTACGAGAGGACAATTGCACAATTATTTTCTTCGGGTATTCAGTGTTACGAGAAGGCAATCTGTGCGCAGCTTCTATCTCATCACTTGTAAGATTGATTTTGAGCGCCTGTGCCACTTTCAAGACTACACTTTCAATGTTTTCATCACCTCGCTCCTCAACGTTCAACAGTTCAAAATTTACATTCCGTCCGTATTGATCTAGCTTGTTAAGTTTTATGTTCAATTCATCAATGACTACAGCGTTTCTCTTTCACTTTTTTTGACAAGATTTTAACCTTTTCGTCATTGCTTTGAACTAACTGCAAAAATGTTTCATAATTCTCTTTAGAATCGGCGATTTCTTGTTTCATTATCTTTATATCATTAACTACCAAGTCTAATTTCTAATAATAATAATAATAATAATAATAATAATAATAATAATAATAATAATAATAATAATAATAATATAATAATAATAATAATAATTCAATTTTATTTAAAATATTTTTCAAAGACAAATACACGATTAAAAACAATAAAAACAATCATAATTACAATATAATCATGATTAGAAGATCAGCTTGAGGTTCTGAACATAGTTTGATGTAGTCATCGAACTAAGATGGTCAGGTTTCTTGTCCTGAAACTGTATCTTCACAGGGATCTTGCACTCAGTCGAATGGTTGTGATTTTAGAACTTGACGGAGAATGGGATCACTTGGTTGGGTTTTTGCAGTAGGAGAGCCTGGATGTGGTCCGAGAGAATGTGGCGCAGTTCTGGGTAAAAAATTCATGTTTCTCGTAGTCATACTCGCAAGGAGTGTCTTCCCCATAAATCTCTGCATACTTCGGGTTGTATTGGAAGGCAGTGAAGAACTTGACGGAGAATGGGATTACTTGGTTGGGTTTTTTCAGCAGGAGAGCTTGGATGTCTACGTGCGAGATGGTGCTGCACCACAGAACCGTGATAGATGTCCTTGTCTTGACGATGTAAAATATTTGTTCACAGGGAAGGTAGTTAACTCTCCCGATCCAGAGGTAGTAGAGTAATCATTTCGTCTCTCTTCGATCGTGGCGAAATGTCTGTCAACGCAACTGATAATCTTGACACTACACTAATGTTCCCGTTGATTGTTGCTTGTGCTGACGAGCGAATCTGAAAGTATTGCTGGTCTTTACCGGCATGTTTCACGCTGATTGTAACTTTCCCGCACTCCTCCTTTGTGTCCGTATTTTCAATTATCAACTCCTCGTAAAACGCGATCTCATCATAGATCTCGTCATCAATGTAAAATTTGTATCTTTGAGACAGTTCATCGTGTGGAAAGTGTTTTGCAATTATAGCCAATAGCTTTGATTTGTGGGGCTTACTGAAATCTTTTGCCATGATAATGATATTCAGAATACCTCATTCCCACCCGTGGTTTTATCACCTTGAATGGTGTGATGACGCTATGTTGAGCGTATTCGCCACCGACGGACTGTCGTGAAGCGCTGCCACTGGCACTTCTTAGCAAATATCACCTTGTACCGGTACATAAACAGATCATTTTACTATCTTTCTAATCTGAATATTGTCTTATGCCGGACACGTGTTCCACATATATATTTCGAGACCACTTGATAGTTTCACTGACCATTTTCTTCCTCATTGATGTAGCACATCTCTTACTAATACCTAAGGCGCGCAATACTCGTTCATTTTCTTGGTCCCATCCTCCAAGACTACCGACTATAAAGGCATCCACTGTGGTAGAGTATCCTTCTGATTCAAATACCTTAGCAGTCTCCCGGTATTTTTCCTCCTTTCGTAGTCTTGCTAAAATGAACGCATCTGCGCCATTTATATAATAATAATAATAATAATAATAATAATAATAATAATAATAATAATAATAATAATAATATGTTTTAACATAAGAATGAAGGACCTTGTTTACTACTTTACATTTCAATTTAATTCTTACGTTAAAATTAAAATTAAAAAAATAAAAAAAAAATAAAAAAATGTAAATCACTTATACAAAGAATAAAATACGATAATCATATATTATTATAAAATGTAACAAATTTATACTATTTATGTTTACCTCAAACGATTTATCAATAAAAGTGTAAAATGTATTCGCATAGTGTATAATGATTTTATTCCTATATCCTTTCCCACAAGGTTATTCACACCGGACTTTCATGTAGATAGAATGATGACATATTCAAGTTTAAACTTGTCTATGAATGCAATCTCTTATTTCCGGTGAAAATATAAATGCTGACTTTCAATTATGCAATAATAATGCAGAGTTTTATGAGAAATAGTATATATCTTGCTGACGTTGTTTTTTCAAGTTTGCACATGTCGGTGATGATGACCTCGTTGGAGGAAATGAAATATCTAGTGAGCGAGCGAAGCATTATTACATTCAGTTAGTTTAGAAATTTAAAAGGTTTTTCGCTTCCATTGGATCCACATTTTAATAGTTGTCGCTTAGGACCATTGGAGTATATATTGGTGACGTTATTTTGGATCCACAGTATGCTATTCGAATACCGCGGGCTATGACCTGGTGCTTAAGCCCTTATGCCAAATTTGAAAAAAGCGCGGGTCATGTCACCTATAGGCTCATTGGTGTTTAAGATCACGTGGGTCGGATCCACAGACTCATAGCTAATTGAATACTATGGTCGCGAAGTGAAAACACTTAACAGAAGCTATTAGTTAATAGCCTGTGTGACGTCATGAGGAGGCGTGGTTTATCTGAAGCTATAATAAGTATCAACAATTATCCATTGCCATGCATGTATCTTGCTAGCCGCGCGGTTAACGCGGCGAGCTAGTTATCCAAGGTGCCCGAGCTGACCATGGTTCGAGACACGGTAATCTGACACTTTTTTTCAAGGTCGCTTTCAATTGGAAATAAATATGAATTAAAAAATAAAATATATCAGTGAAATTCAAAGTACCAAAAATGGTTACTAGAGTGCGCGGAGTGCGCGGGACGCCAAGAAGTGGCGCGATATTTGAAAATTCGAAAATGGTGACGAGGACACGGCAAAGATGATGACGACAAAACTAAGATGGCGGCAGAGCTAAAATGGTGGCCGGAATCAAAATGGCGGCTGGAAATTCAAAATGGCGGACAAAATGGCGGCTGGAAATTCAAAATGGCGGGCGGAAATTCAAAATGGCGGACAAAATGGCGGCTGGAAATTCAAAATGGCGGACAAAATGGCGGACGGAAACACGTGACCGGAAACAAAATGGCGGCCGGAAACAAGATGGCGACCGGAAACAAGATGGCGGCCGGAAACAAGATGGCGGCTGTCACGTGACCGGAAATACGTCATCGACGCCATATTGGATCCACTTGGATCCACGGTATGGTGCTCCAGTTCCCTCAATTTCCCTCTACTCGGATGTCAACCTCACACAATTAGATCTGCATAATGATGACAATTTTGCAGACACTCTCATAAGTGATGATATGAAAGAAGGAAATGTGAAGACTTAAGTTCTATCCATGGGAGACATCACACAGAATTGCATCGTGATTATGTAGACACTGATGCATCTAATAAATGGTTACAAGTAGGCGATTTATTCGGAGAAACAGAGGGATTTTTCATGGCCATACAGGATCAAGTAATTGCTACACGAAATTACAAGAAGCACATCATAAAAGACAAGACAATTCTGGATGATAAATGTAGAAAGTGTCACTTGACCAATGAGACCATAGATCATGTAATATCGGGATGTAAACTTCTAGCCCAGTCAGACTATTTGCACAGACATAATCAAGTTGCCAACATAATTCACCAACATCTGGCCCAAAAGTGTTCGTTACTGGAGAACATCGTACCGGTACCATACTACAAGTACCAACCTGAAAAAGTATTAGAAAATTGTGATTGGAAACTTTATTATGATCGGGCTGTTATAACAGATAAGACGATACAACATAATAGGCCTGATATCATTTTAACGGATAAATCAAAAAGGCAAACATTTATTATTGATGTAGCAATTCCACTAAGTCAAAATATTGAAACAACGTGGGACAGAAAAGTTAGCCGCTACTTTGACTTAGGACAAGAAATAAAGAAAATGTGGAAACAAGATCAAGTCACTACAATACCAATTATTGTGTCAGCCACGGCAGTTATACCACACAACCTACACAATAGTTTACACCAACTGGACATTAACAAGAATTTATTCATCAAAATGCAGAAAGCGGTTATAATTTGTACATGCCATATAGTCCGAAAATTCCTCAATGACGATGTTTTAATTAAACCATTTTATGTTGTATATTTTGTAAAGATTAAGATTAGTTTTTGATTTGAATGTTATGTTGAATACTGTATAGATTTTGGATAAGTTTTGAATATGAATGTTTTATTATTATTATAGGCACATGTATTGCTTGACATAGTAAGCAATACATTGCATTTACTTGTACCGGTTTGTACCGAGATGTGGAAACATGTGAATAAAATAATAATAATAATAATAATAATAATAATAATAATAATAATAATAATAATAATAATAATAATAATAATAATAATAATAATAATAATAATAATAATAATAATTATTTTATTTATTTTTTTTTTTTTTTATTGGAAGTACATATTTAAATACATGATTAGTTCAGTATGGAAACGAGTCCCACAAGCCACACAAGCGGCTTAGCTGTGGGGATAAAAAACATTGACAATTAATAAAAATAACCCAGACTCCAGACTTTATAATATTGATATAAGTACAAGGGAAAAACAACAAAATACCTCGAACCAAAAAACATACAGAAAACTTGAACAAATAATAATACACTGCAAATGAAACTTAAAAATACTACGCATCCCACTTACATGCAATGTCTGTTTCATATAACAAAAACACTTTTAACTCATTCTTTACCCTACTTATTTGATCTATACTTCGTAAATATTTGGGAATTTTATTAAAAGTAAAAGGTACACTGTATTGCAAAGCTCTTTTCCCATACTTATTGTTGTAAGTTGGTATTTTCAAATACTCTGCCTCCCTGGCGCGAGTATTTGCATTATGACTAACAATAGTTTTAAACGAATTATCATAATAAAATTTAACTAATAATTTGTAAGTGAACAGTACATTTACAGGTAAAACATTACAATATCTATATAAATCATAAGTTGTGATACATGTACCATTTTTCTTATAAGGGGATATTAAACAAACCATTCTATTTTGCAGTGAAATAATATATTTTAAATTTGAAAATGATGCATTGCCCCATGCAAGCAGGGCATATGATATGACTGACTCAGCAAGTGCTATGTATACGGTTCGTAGTAGAGTATAAGGAAGTACATACTTTAGTTTATAAATCTGATGAACACATGATCTAAGCCGTCTACTCACTTCTTCTATATGAACATCCCAACTAAAATTTTGGTCTATCACCACCCCCAAATATTCATGACTGTAAACAGATTCTATTTTATCCATCCACCATCCATATGATGAACAGAATCATGCAAACAATCAAAGGAATGAGTTATAATATTTATATTAGCATTATGGTCGGCATTGTGAGGTGAAGAAATATGCACAATCTTTGTTTTAGCTGAGTTAATGATAAGGCCTTCATCGTGTGTCCATCTTAACATTTTAATAATAATAATAATAATAATAATAATAATAATAATAATAATAATAATAATAATAATACTAATAATAATAATAATAATAATAATAATAATAATAATAATAATAATAAATAATAATAATAATAAGCTACATTGCCGTCTTCTGTTGGATTTATGTCATGTAAGTCAACAGTCACAAACAAATAGCAGTTTCCTAAAGGTTTGTTCTGTGGTCCCGGTAGCTTAATTGGTAGAGCTATGGCACGTTAAGCCGGAGGTTCTGGGTTTCGAACCGCAGTCGGGGCAAACTTTTTCGACAACTGCTATGAATCAATAACTATGTCCTTAAAGCGGGCTTATGCTTAAAAACCATATATTAATAATACTAATAATAATAATAATAATAATTTTTTTTTAAAATTTATTTATAACATCATGTACAAAATGGAATAAGTTCTTTCCACAAAGCCTTATGAAAAGGCTTGTCTGTGGTTTAAATAAATACAAAAATGCATGAAATATCTGCGATAAGTGTGAGTTATTACAATAACAATACATAAAAACTTACTCGGAACTCCATAATGATTTAAATTAAATAATAAGGAACAAGAAAATAACAAACGTCAAGAATGAACAATACAATAATACTCAATTTAACTGAACTCAAACAATTATAAAATGTTGCGCCATGGGGTAGTGGTCAGCAACTGTCGTCTTCTATGCGCATAGTTTCAAGATAATGACCTTTAATTTCTGATTTTATGGCTGATATTTTATCTAAATTTCGTAGATGAACGGGAAGGCTATTAAATATTGCAGGTGTTAAGTAAAAAATTGTTCTTTTTCCATATTTGTTGTTAAACTGTGGTAAAATGTAATTTCCTCTTGTTCTCCACCTCGTGACCCCCCTACCATCGTACGGAACATTATACATTCTATTAAAGTAAAATTTTAAAATGAATTTATACATGTACAGGTATGATAAAGGTAGTACATTACAAAAGTTAAACTTCATGGCTATACTATTGTAGTTCACATTGTTTTGTAAAAAGCATGGTGTAATTGTTTTAATCATTGCATTTTGAAGGTTTGATATTAAATTCACGTGAGAGAGCGAAGCAGAGCCCCAGGCCAACAAACCATATGAAATAATAGATTCAGCTATAGCAATGTACACAGACCGTAAAAGTTTGAAAGGTAACACCATTTTTAACTTAAATAACTGAAATGCACAAGATCTTAGGCGTTTACACAAAGATACAATGTGAGGCCTCCACGACAAAAATCTATCAATTGTGATACCTAAATACACGTGACTATCAACACTCTCAATAAATACATCACAGTTTAAACAGTTATTTCCATCTACCATACCATGTAGGCACTCATAAGAGTGAAACAATATTTGAAGAGGTTGCTGCCGGTTATGGTTCAGAGGGGAACAAATATGTAATATCTTGGATAATAATAATAAAAATAATAATAATAATAATAATAATAATAATAATAATAATAAATAAAAATAATAATAAATAATAATATAATAATAATAATAATAATAATAATAATTTTTTTTTTTTTTTTTTTTTTTTTTTATTGTCATAGAACATAGAACATACATGACTCATACACCATAGCAAAATTGTACAAATAAATAATTAATGTTACATAATAATAATAATAATAATAATGAATATATGGTTTTTAAGCATAAGCCCGCTTGAAGGACATAGTTATTGATTCATAGCAGTTGTCGAAAAAGTTTGCCCCGACTGGGGTTCGAACCCAGAACCTCCGGCTTAACGTGCCATAGCTCTACCAATTAAGCTACCGGGACCACAGAACAAACCTTTAGGAAACTGCTATTTGTTGTGACTGTTGACTTACATGACATAAATCCAACAGAAGACGGCAATGTAGCTGTCAAATCTGAAAGATTGCATGGATAAATTCAATCACATCTCATCTCCCATGAGTTGGGTAGTATGAATATATGGTTTTTAAGCATAAGCCCGCTTGAAGGACATAGTTATTGATTCATAGCAGTTGTCGAAAAAGTTTGCCCCGACTGGGGTTCGAACCCAGAACCTCCCGCTTAACGTGCCATAGCTCTACCAATTAAGCTACCGGGACCACAGAACAAACCTTTAGGAAACTGCTATTTGTTGTGACCTGTTGACTTACATGACATAAATCCAACAGAAGACGGCAAGTAGCTGCAAATCTGAAAGATTGCAGGGATAAATTCAATCACTCTCATCTCCCATGAGTTGGGTAGTATGAATATATGGTTTTTAAGCATAAGCCCGCTTGAAGGACATATTTTATTGATTCATAGCAGTTGTCGAAAAAGTTTTGCCCCGACTGGGGTTCGAACCCAGAACCTCCGGCTTAACGTGCCATAGCTCTACCAATTAAGCTACCGGGACCACAGAACAAAACCTTTAGGAAACTGTCATGTAAGTCCAACAGTCACAACAAATAGCAGTTTCCTAAAGGTTTGTTTTGGGGTTTCCCGGTAGTTTAAATTGGGGAAAGGAGCAAATGGCACGTTAAAGCCGGAGGTTCGGGTTGGGAACCCCGGAGGGGGGGAAAAACTTTTTCCGGAAAACTGCTATGAATAAATAATAAAAAATTTAAAAATTTTTAATAATAATAAAAATAATAAAAAAATAATAATAATAATAAATAATAATAAAAAAAAAATTCATGGGAAATTAATAAAATTTACAAAAAAACCAAATTCAGATTCTTTTAATTTTTAAAAATGGCAATAAAGGAGGGATCTTCCCAAGGGGGACCCTTTTTGGGCCCTCAAAGGGTTTTTGTCTCGCAATTAAACCCGTATCAGAGCTATTTTAATCAAAAAAATGCTGGATATCGCCACCTGAAAAAAAAAATAATGACAATTGATCAAAATCTGCTGTAAGGGATGATTTTTAAAAATTTTAATGGAAAAATCAAAAGAAGGGGCTCCAAATTTTTAATTAAACATTGAAAAAAATTTTTTCATTTTGAAGACTTTCATAGGGGAATTTTTGGATTGGGAAAAAATGTGCTTAAAATGCATTTAAAAAAGTGGAAAATTGGGCAAGAAATGACATTTCCAAATTGGGTTTTTTGGGTCAAGAAAATTCAAACATAAACAATAGCGAAGAAAGATCCCAAAAAACCTAGGAAAAAGGCAAAAAAAAAAAAAACTTTTTTTAAAATCACAAGGGAAATTTTAAAAAAATGTATTTAAAAAAAAAAAATTATAAACATAAAAGTTAAACTATCTTAAAAACAAATTTTTAAAAAAAGCTATAAAATAAAGGTTTAAAATGAGGGGTTTTCCCAATTTCTTGATTTTTTTCTTTTGGTATTGTAAAAGGGGTTCGATTGGGACTTGATGGCCCTGGGATCTTTTAACAAGAAGACAAATGCCCTTTCCCTTCAGAACTTCCCCCCGGGGGAAAAGCTTTTCTGAAGGTTATTTTAAAACCCCCGGGGAAAAAGGGGGGGAAAAGGGGGTTTTGGTTAAATATTCGGTCATTGGGGTATTTTCGCAAGTTCATAAACTCAGATCAATTTTTTCTTAATTTACTTTCCATTTCCCCAAAGAATTTAAAAATTTCCCCGAGATAAAAAATTTAACTCCCCTCAGGCAAAAAGGACGATTTTTTTCCACCCGGGAAAAAATAAAAGATAGAAGTTTTAAATATGAAGTAAAATTCCCGGGAAATTTATATTCATTTTCAGGGAAGGTACCCAAAAAAAGGGCATCCACAGCCAAATTTTGACATTTTAAATTTAAATTAAGATGGATTCACAAAGGAGATTGTTTTGCTGAAAAAAAAAGGGAAATTTATGTTCCCCCACCCAAAAGATCGGGTTTATAAATACCAAAAAAACTATAAAAAATTCATCATCAAATCCAATGACAATGATATGTGTAGAAAATGCAAAAAGTTTACGGAGACAATAGACCATGTTATAGCTGGGTGTCCTTCAATTGCCAACACGTGGTATCTCAGTAGGCATAATCAGGTAGGAAAGCATAGTTCAACATCAACATCTAGGAATGAACGCACATCTACTTGTCAATCCACCTCCTTATTACAAGTATTCTCCTGCACCTGTGATCGAAAATGCAGAATTTATAATGTATTGGGATAAACAGGTTATAAACAGACAAACCATAGACCACCACAAACCGGACATCATTTTATGCGATAATCTAACAGAATACATATCTAATTGACATTGCGATCCCCATGAGTAAAAATATTGAGAACACCGAGAACACTTAGGTGGAAAAATATCAAAATTTAAGTCAAGAAATAACAAGAATTTGGAAAATGAAAACTGTTACTGTCGTGCCTATCGTGATCTCAGCCACTGGAGTCATACCATCTTCCCTCTCTGCCAGCCTACAATGCCTGGGTCTGTCTCCAAATCTCTACATCAGCATGCAGAAAGCAGTCATCCTTCAAACGTGCCACATAGTCAGAAGATTTTTGCAGTAATCACTCTCTCTCTCTCTCATCTCTCTCTCTTCTCTCTCTCTCTCTCTCTCTCTCTCTCTCTCTCTCTCTCTCTCTCTCTCTCTCTTTTAAAGATTTTGCCTACATTTCTTGTTTTATAGATAGAAACTTTTCTTTATTTTGTTATCACACTCATCTTTATTATTATTTTGTAAGTTTGATTAATTTGTCTACAATAATATGTGTACTTTACTTATGTTTTCACGCTGTTAAAATGTTAACTTTTGCTGGGCTTGGGCCTCAACCCGCCTTGTGTATACAGGACGAAAATGTACCTGAGATTGTTTGAACAATAAAGAACCACTATAATAATAATAATAATAATAATATAATAATAATAATAATATAATAATAATATAATAATAATATAATAATAATAATAATAACAATAAAATAATAATAATAATATGATACTTAAAACTGTTTATTTAATTATTTATTCATTTGTGGCCACATTACAACGGGACAAATGTCCCACAAGTGCAATTTACTAAACCAAAACAATACAATATAACACAACAATACAATGTATCTTAGTTACACGAAAATGACTATTAAACTTATATAAACATGAATACATGTGTGTGGTGATGTATGTACGTATGTGTGTTGTGTTGTATGTTCATTTGAGTGAATGATTGTGTGTGTAAAGTGTAAATACGAAATGTGAGTGCACGAGCGACTATAGACATTAGTGAAGTTGATTATAATCTTTTTGAAGGTTCCTTTCGAAAGCGATGAATGTTACTATTGTGCAAATCTCAATTATGGTTATTCAATAATAAAAGATTTAAAGCATTCAACTGTTGTTGAACGCCTAACTATAGACATATGTTAACCATTGTTTTACCATTTGAGATGCTAAACAGGATATGAACATGTCCATAACCCCACACTGGCCGACCTTTCCCATCAGGGTAGGTAAAATACAATAAACTAATAGTAACTCCATTATAAACGTATTTTCCAGAAAATATTGATTAAATCAAGTAATCGAAAAATTTCGCATTGCTCTTGGACATACGAAAGAAACATTCCAAGTATAATAACAGAACATATCTATAGATAGGCCTAGTTACATCTAGATTCAAGAATAGCTCATATGTCATACGTGTCTGGAAAAGCAAAATGTGTTTTTGATTTGAGTAAAAAACACCTTATTTTCTATTCTTAATCTATAAAAATTTAAAGCGAATAATATAGAGAACATTTTTAGGTATAATCGTTGCCTTGATATTTTTGAAAAAGGATGATATTACTGCAAGTGTCCGCACGCCATACATCATCACTCAACTCAATATATCCAAGCAAGCATAGTATAGCAGTATAGATGAGTTTGAGTGTACGCGTTGTTTAGAAGTAGAGTTATCGTCTTCACGATTAACTTCGATTAACAATATACAGCACATTGAAGATCAATCCTGAGAGCTTGGTCAAGATAGAACTCACTGCGTGAAGAACAAACCGTTTTCAATGTTCTAAGTACGTTTACTCCATTACGTTTTGTGCATTTACGTTGTCTTTGATATCGTAATGCAAAAAATGTAGTGTCAGTTCAGTAGTCAGTTCTAGGACACACAACGAGACTTCTATCATCTACCCCCCGACTCCCTACCACATACCCAGTCCCGTATTTTTCTTTAAAGGAGCCTCAATAATACCAACGTCCCCTTTTCGTATTCTTAGCGTTACTCATTCAAACACTAAAAGCTAATTCTATTACTAGACAATACAATCACACACATATATTAACGATGGTCTACCAGCTTGGCACCCAACTTCTCAGCTAAACATGCATAAACTTGAGGTTATTCAAAACCGTGCAACTAAAGTTATTTAAAAAAATGTTTTTTATTCTGAAAGTGCCTCTTAAACAAATGTGGACTGCAATCAATACAAAATTATTGTAATCAAACTGATGTTAGATTTTTAAGTAACTTAATTACCGGTGTTACTGACCTTGATCCATTTAAAAGAATAACAATTCAGAAAAGACAGTTTGACCGACATAATACTGGCCTAATTTTAAACCCTCCCCGTGCTAGAACATCTATCTACCAAAATCATTTTTATAATTATGCTGTTACTTTATGGAATACTATTCCTCTAGAAATCAAAGATGCTACAAATTTCAAGAATAGAATAAAAGAATATTTTAGTTACTGTAAATTATTTTTATATGTCGGTATAATACAATAGGCCTACCATATTTTGATACTACAACATTACAGTATGTTAATTTATTGACTATTTTATCCTTTGTTTTCAAATAACACTAAGTTATTTTAATTAGTTTTAATGAAGGGAATCAGGCATTCTTGCTATGGGGCTATGCCCTCTCTGATTCTCTTCAACATGTTAAGTGTACTTTGTAGCTTGATTTGTTGAAATAAATAATAATAATAACAAATACTTGTAGAAATACAGCCAAACTTTACACACTCAAAAGAAATGAGATCTAAAAAAAGGGCCAAGCTCATCTACCCATCCACATTTGCGCATTCTTAATTCATAAACGTACAGTGTCCCATAACAGCATCCTCGAAAAGCTTGGCAAAATATAATTTGCGATTATTAATTTAAACGTAATAGTTCATCCAAGTTCCTTTTTCTAATTAATTCAAACGTTATAACATGCAAATTTTATTTTGCCAAGCTTTTCGAGGATGCTGTTATGGGACACTGTACGTTTATGAATTAAGAATGCGCAATTGTGTAAGAGTAGATGAGCTTGGCCCTTTTTTTAGATCTCATTTCTTTTGAGTGTGTAAGGTTTGGCTGTATTTCTACAAGTTTTTGTTATGTGTGTGATTTCATTACTTTTTCAAGTTACATTGCAAAATTATTTGTTAAAATTTAATAATTTTATCAAAGTTGATATAATTTCTATGGTTTAAGCAATAACAATAGGATGTAAAATATCTAGACCCGGATTCATGTACATCCTTGGTATAGGAGGTATAACCATGGTATAACGACGGTATAAGGACTGGTTAAGTCTAGGCAACTCACGGCCAATTAAAACATTCCCATGCTACAAAAAGCGCACAACTGATGTTATTGTACATCTTTCACAGCATCCACAGCCATGTAAATCAACAAATTATCAAAAGAACATTGTAAATTTGCACAGTTTTTGTTTTCGTTTTTATATAGTGACAGGAGTTTTGCGTGAGATCATTGAAAGAATTGAAAGGGGGTGCGACGAATAGACAAGCTCCTCGCGCTGCACCTCCTCGCGCGTTGCACATGGTATTGTTGGGGGCGGAGCCTCAAGCCGTGAAAATGGTCCCAAGACTACCGATTATCGTTTACCCCAAGTCACCGGTGACATAGAATGAGCGACTCGACTCACTTCTCGACTCGAAACGAGTGGTCTCAAGACTTGGCCTCCTGTACTCCAACATAACTTTCATCCAAAGTATCTCGGAATAACGCTTAGACAGATCTCTCACGTTTAAACAGCATCTCTATAACTGTGCAGCCAAGCTTAAGACAAGAATAACCTAATTCACAAACTTGCTTCGACTTCATGGGAGCCTCGCCCGCAACATTGCGCACTGCTGCCCTTGCTCTGGTGTACTCGACAGCAGAGTACTGTGCTCCAGCTTGGCTGAACAGCACGCATACTCGCTTGATAGATACCCAGCTCAATATTTCAATGAGGACGATTTCCGGGACAATCAGATCAACGCCGACTCATTGGCTACCAGTCCTGAGCAATATCACCCCACCATCTCTAAGACGCTCAAAAGCGCTCCTCAGAGAATTCGACAAAATATGCCAAACCAGAATTTGCCTATTCATGAAGATTACGATATAATGTTCCGCCGGCGATTGAAGTCGCGGAACCCATCGTTGAGGCAAGCTGCCAAACTACAAGATTCTAACTTCGACAGTGATGTAGAATGGAAAAGGATGTGGACGGAATTCTCACCAAACTCACTAATTGTAGACCCAACTACCCCCGTACCAGGCTTTGACCAGCCCAGACACCTGTGACCAGACTAAACCGCATAAGAACCAATCATGGTCGGTGCGCTGACTCTGTTCAGGTGGGGCGCGATACCATGGAGCGCCTGTGACTGTGGCGAACCTTGTCAGACCATCAACCACATTGTGAGGGAATGCCGCCTACGCTCGTACCAAGGCGACTGGTCCGAGATCCATGGAGCAACACCTGACGCGTTGGCCTGGCTGGCTGACTTAGATTTATGTTTTATGATTTATAATTTTAACGAACTTTTGTTTTACATCCTTGACATTGTTGAATTTTTAAGCTGTTGCTTCCATACGCTAAATAAATAAATAATTGAAAGAAAAGAATAGGTATATTATTTCCGTACATTTTTGTAGAGCCTAGGTGGACAATCATACTATTGTTTATCTGGTTTAGGCTTTTATTAATCAAAACTAGTTATTTGTGCGGGAAGTGTGTCAGAACAAGGTTGTGCTGGCCTAGGGTTGGCTAAGCTTGTCAAACATGTAGTGTAAGTATTAATTTTATCTAGTCCTATAGCCTTATGGAACTTTAGACCTACACTGTTGTATTATAAATAATTTTCTACATCTGGGCCTAGGCCAGGGACGGTTTCTGATTTGTTTTTATGAGAGTATAATGACACCTTTTCTCGTTTCACACATAGAAGCAAAATTTAAAAGTCCGCCATTTGTTTACGTATCACACTTTCCCCCGCTTACTCTGCTTATACCGTCAACAAGTGTCAAGTAACTATAGTTACTTGTTGATTGTATGCCTAGTGTATAAGGCTTATTTTAAAACCTTTATTTGGAAGCCTTCCAGCAAACTTTTTTAACTTTTTTTTTCAAAAGAGACTGTATTACTATAACCTTAATGTCCATGTAAAATATGAACATTGTAGCCCCACCCGTCTGGTCAGAATCGCGGGCCGATTGAAACCGACGAATAAGATGTAGTAGCAGTAGTAGCAGTAGAAACTAACATCCTTAAAGTGATTTTGAGCATGTTTCAAGCCATTTTTTAACCAAGAAGGAATGGTCGTACCCCAATAAAATTTGGCATGTGTAGTCAGGTACCTAAATCCTCTCAACTTTGATAGTTTTTAAGTCCACATCACGTTACATGACGGCTGGGTAACCCCTCGAAATCACCCCAACTCTGCTTGTTGTAAAAGGTGCTTGAGTGTTACGCCCCCACGGCTTGGCTGCGGCGCTCTAAGGGGCACCTAATATTTATGCTTTTAAAAGCGTCCTCTCTATTCTGATAAAATAATTAGTATAAATTTTTCGTATCTATGTCGCGAATAAAAACAAATTATTTTTTAACTTTTTAAAACTTTATAAAGTGATTTTAACTAGCAACCTTTATAAAGTTCTTTTGGCCTGGGTCCCCCTTAGGGCCCAAGCCAAGCCGTGGGCATTTTAAAAAAAAAGTGTTTTAAACTTTAAAGTTCCTAAAAACACAAACCAAAATTTAAAGGGGGTACGATCATTCTTTTTGGGAAAAAAATTGGGTTTGGAAGTAGTCAAATCACTGGAAGTTACTACTGCTCTGGCAGGTGCTTGAACCTGGACTCGCATTATTGATGAGGGCAGACATGGTAATCCATAAAAGCTTTGGGTGTCCAAAAAAGAGACTAAAAAAAACGTTTGCCAATGGCCTAGTTAAAAAACCAACACTTTAAAGCCCCCCCGAAAGTACTTGCGTACTCTAAACTTATGACAATTATACGTTGTGCTTAAGTTTTAAAGTCTCATTTTTCAGAATGATACAAACAGTCTGGGTTTTTTCGTGTTATATTTATATCTGCACATTCATCTGAAGAAGCCATCAAGTTACTTCAGAAAAGAAAAAAAAAATGCTCCCTGAGTTTGAACCCTGCTTTCCGATCCTCAATTTATTTTTGTCTTTCCCATTAAAACACACACTGTAAAAAATTTACTTGTAAAAATTCTATATGTATTTACGCTTGCACCCCAACACGTTCATTTTAAAAACACATCTTCAATTGTAATAAAATGACTCCTATTTGTTTTTATAAAGCATTTGCTAAAAAAACAACTCAAAGTAGTTTTTTTTTGATTAAACATTTTGTAATTTACATCCAAAAATTCCCTATTCAACTACATAGGGTAAAAAATTCACCCCTCTTGTTATATTATATATTAATTTTATTTTACATCTTCAATGTATTGTTTTATTAATTTACTTGGAAATTCAAAAACCCATGTTCTTTTGCAATTTCATGGGGGTGAAAAAATTAAAAATTCACTTGTAATATTGGGCAATTAGAGCCATAATTTAATCACAATGCGTTTTTTTTATTTAATATTAATGAATTGAACATCTATAATTGTCGTATTTTCTACATTGGGTCAAAAAATTAGCTCTACGTTTTTTTTTGGGCGTTGGTTTGGGTAATATTACATCTAAAAATGTAGGAGTTTTTTTAATGTTATGAATTTTGACAGCCAAATAATGTCGTATTGAAAGTACTAAGGGTCAAAAATTAGTCAATGGGTTGTTATTTTTACGTTTAGATTCGAATTTACATCTCAAATGTGGGTTTTTTTTATATGTGTAATGTAATTGAACAACTATAATGTCGTATTGCAATACAAAAGGGTCAAAAAAAAGTCGCCATTGTTTTTTTATGCTTTTGGTTTTGAAATTTTACATCTCAATGTAGTTTTTTTATTTAATATCATTTTTTTTAAAAAGGCGTATGGCAAAATCGAAGTTTTAAATTACGATGATATGTTTGTTTTAATTAGTTGTGATGCAGAGTGAATCTGTAAGTAGACTACAGCTTAAAGACAGATTAGGCAGATTAAATTCTATTATTTCGTGAGTAGAAAACCCCCGCCAACGGGGCCGAACCGGGATCACCTGGAAAGAATACAAGCATGTATTAAACCCGTACTGCCCCAAACGGGCCTGTGAAAAAACGCATCGATTTTCTCAGTCATTTTAAGCGGGCACCTACGATTTCTTTTCAACTCTTTAATGCCCCCTGGGCCCTAATAAATATTTTAACCCGCTAATGTTTTTCTACACTATTGAAAATTTTTTGATTACAAATGGTTTAAACAATTTTTAAATATCGCACGAATTCCAAACCGAACCGGTCTGTGACCCAACTGTCTGTAAAAAAAACGATGAAAACCCAAATTATAAGGATGACCTTATTGGCCGGGTAGTTTTATCAACAAAGAGTTTATTTATAAAAAAGTTAACTGTTCTAATAAGGGTATTTGGGTCACAATCGAAAAACTCCACTTTTTAATAAATGGAGGGGCCTATTTGTCAGATTCTTTTTCAAAAATTTGAACCCCGGGCAAATGTCGACAAGGCTCAACAAAAATTATTAAAAACTCTTTCAAAAAATCATTACACTGGGCCCGCTTCGCGAACGCTTTTTCTAGTCCGTTAATGGATGATTTTTTAAATTTTTTCTATGAAAATATTTCTTTAAAATGTCTCAAAAATCATAAATATAAAATTTTCAGTATTTTTCACTTTCCCATAAAAATTAAAAACCAAGACCAAGACAAGACCGGGGATATAAAAAACCAAAACACCGAACAAAAACCACGCGGTCAAAAAAAAACCCCAAAAAAAAGGTAACGGGACATAAAATCGTCCGCTGTTATTCTTAGGGGAGATTTTTTGCCATGGGACCAGCTCAAAAAATACCAAGTTTGACATTTTTGGAGGTTCATGGTGACACAATTTTTTTTCTCTAGTATCAAAATTCATAACTATTTAAGGCTATTCCAAGCACTTTTCCCCGAATTTTGGGAAATCAAAAAAAATGGTTTAAAAGTTGGTTAGTAAAAGTTAATTTTAAATTTTCTAGAAAACGCTTAAGTCCCTCCGCGTTTTTGGGATGAGCGTAATTGGTGCTTTGAGCTGTCATGTTTTTTATGCGGATTTTCTTTTGTTCTGTTTCAAATCATACTAATTGATTTTTTTTTAATTTAAAAATTAATTTAAAAAGCTTTTTACGAGTTTTTTAATTTAAAAAATCAAATTAAAAAAAGGAAAAAAACGAAAAATTGAAATTTTTCCAAAAAGAAAAAATTATTCGATAGCGCTAGTTTTCACCGAATAATAAATTCTAAATTAAGGTTCTGTGAAAAAATCATTCAAAGGATAAAGCATTAGGGCATAAGCCAAAGAAATTTTAAAAATCGAAAAAAAGTCGAAAAATTGCGTTTTTTTAAACACTTTACATTTCGAAAACGCTCAATTTTGCACAATATTAAATTCTGAAATAAAGGTTCTGTGAAAAATTATTACAAGGACAAGCATGAAAGTCTTATTAATCGAGAATTTTTTTAAAAAAAAAAAAAAAAACAAAATTGCGATTTTCTGAAAATAATTTTCCGATTGCGCTAAAAAACGGGGCAGGTCAAGTTCAAAATTTTTAAAGGGGCCTCCAAAAAAATTTCACGAAATCGGATATGGGTTTACCCGAATCGTATGGAAAAACAAACAAAATCCAAAAAAAAAAAAGAAAAAAAGAAAAAACATTCCGGAATTTTTTCCAGTTAGTAGAAGGAATCTTCGCTTCGCTCGCTCATCCAAAAAAAGAGAAAAAAACTTTTTTTTTGGAGCTCCATTTTGGCATTGTATAAATTTTGGGTTAAAAAAACAGCATTCTAGGTGCAATCTTAATTTTTTAAGTTTTGTTTTTTTTTTAAAACCCCCTTTTTGTCTATGCTTTGAGTAAAAGGGGAAAATAATTTTCTAAAATAACTTTGATGTACTTTTTTTTTTGCACGTGGAAAAAAAATAAGTGTTTTGATTTTTTGGTTGGTTACGCTCACTCGGCGATTCGTCGGGGCCACGGGGTTTGGGTTGGGCCCGCTTTGATTTCTGTCCCCTATGAAAATCAGTTATAACGGTGGGAGACATAAATACTTTTTTTATTTTTTTTTTTATGACCAAAAAAAAAATTGTAAAAGTTATATTTTTCTAGCTAGGTTCCATGGGGAAAAATTCCCATAAGAAATTACAGGGGGCGATTTTTAGCCCCATGACCTTGGGGGATTTTCATCCATAAAAACTGGACATTATTGATGTATACCGACACCTTTTCTGAAAAATCCTTATTTTTTTTTGTTTATTTGGCAAGGGGTTCGGTCAAATATCTGAAACCAAAAATAAGTTTGTTTTGGATGCATATTTTAGGGTTTTTTTGTGTGTAATTTTTTGTACAGTTTCAAGACACATTTTTAAAGGGCCATTTTAGTTTGGGTACGTGGTCTCGTTCTATTAGAAAAAAAAAGAACCCGTTAAAAACCGATTTAAAAATTTCCAAAAAACGCCAATTTCGCAATTTCGGATAAAACTTAAAAATTTCTTTGAAAAATCACATTTTTAAAAGATAAAAATTTTAAAACGGTTTTTTTAGGGGTACTTTTTTTTATTATTTTTTTTTTATTTATTTTTTATTTATTTTTTTTTTTAACGCATCCTATTCATTATAAAAACTGATTTAAAAAGGGGAGGAAAACTAAATTAATCTAATTATCTAATAATGAACTATTTTTTAAGTAAATATTTGAAATAGTAAAAATACAACAAGCTTAAAATTCTCAACAAATTTGATACAAAAAAAAAGGGATTTAAACGAAATTTTTATAAATGTCAAAATAAAAAAAGAAGGGTGGGGAAATGAAAAGAAAAGAAAAAAAAAGAAAAAGAAAAAAGAAAAAAGAAAAGGAAAGAAAAGAAGAAAAAAAAAAAAAAAAGAAAAAAAAACATTAAAAAAAAAACGAAAAGAAAAAACGATTTTTTAAACTCCACTAAAACAAAAAGGGTTTGCCAAAATCAGAACCAATCAGAGAGAAAATAAATCTTTCGCGGAAGAAACCCCAAACGCAATTTTCATTCTTGTGTTCCAACCACATTTCTTGTTTCAAATCTTGTAAAAATTTTAGTACAAAAATTTGACTCTAATAAAAATTATATCAGATATATTTTTTTAAAAAATTTTTCAGTAAAAAAACTGACCCCAAGCAATGAAAGGACACCAACCCAAAGTTGAAATTCCCCTGGCGGCAACCCAAAACTAGGAGAAAAATATCAATTAAAAATAATTAATACATCAAAATCAAAGCAAAATGAACAACAAAGAGAACAGCAAAATCATAAATAAAAACATATGAAAAATTGACATTACAAAACACAGAGACAATGACCCACAAAAATATAAAATAAATTCTTTTTGTTCTTGATTCATTTCATTGCTTCAATTTTACTTTTAAATTGTACTATTCCTAGCTCGAAAAACGGTTCAAATATCATAAAAAATTGAATTCCCAAAAAGGATACTCTCTGTAAAGAATGACTTTTTTTAATGATTGGGAATTTAAATTTAAGAACTTTCATGATACATTAGAATAAAATTTCTATTATATATTATGATGAAAAAAAAATGGGGGATAGCCCCTTTTAAACATCATCAACCACTTCTCTTTCATTCTTTAATCCAAAATAAATATTTTTAAATTATGGTGATTCGAAAATAAATAAAAATTTTGATATATTCTTATAACAAAAAATCTGTTGAAACATGTATTGGCTATGAGTGAATTGGGTGCCCCTAAGCCTGTCTATCCCGTCCCGTCCGGGACAGGTCAAACCCAATAAAAAAATTATAAAAAATCTCGTCGTTGGCAAAACGCTAGACTGCCTACAGTAATTTAATTTCATGAAGGACATTTTAAAAGGCAATTTTTTGAATTTGGGCCAGGGGCATATTTTTTCGCGAAACGATATGAAACAAAGACACAAAAACCCCCTATATAAAAAAAATTGTTCCGAGAATAACCAAACTGTATTTTACCGCCCAATAAAGGGGCCCTGGTGATATCGAGTTATTTATAAAACTAGTTGGTCTTCTGAGTTTGAAAATTTTCGGCCCTCATTTTAAAAAAAAATTGCAATTTATTGATTATTTTATTTCTAATATATTTGTTATGCACAGAGCCCATTGCATGGAGTCACATGCTTATTGAATTAATTAATGTCTAGAAAAATTGTATGATACCCACCTCACAAATAACATTTTTTTCACTTTACTGGTCTTGTGTAAACCTCCATTGCCCCATTTACGTTTTTTAAAGGGGTTTTTTGTAAAGACCTCACTTATAAGTATTATTCACTCGACTCTAATTGTATTGAAAAAAACACGGACCTCATCCTTATTTTGTATTCCCCATAACAAAAAATGTTATCGAAAAAGATTATAATATTCTGTTCTCTGACTAATTTATCAAAGTTGCCATTTTCCGCATTTGCTAACAGCTGGTTTGCGTGTCTCAAATGTCTGTGTGTATTATGGACCTCATCACTTGCTACGGTTTGCCATATGTGTGTGTGTTGTGTGTGTTTTTTTTATTTTTTTATTTATTTTTTAATTTTTTATTTATAAAAGGGGCCCAAAAGGGGGAGAGATGACGTGTGTGTACATGAAATCACCGAAAACGCTGAACAGATTGCGCAAAATTTTTAAATTTTCTGAAACTGCTAACAAAAAAAGCTAAAACTATTGCATTTAAAAATACAAGAAAAAGTCAAATTGACAAAAATTCTCCAATGTGTAGTAATTTTAACGACAATGGTTTTTTTTTTGACAAAATATGTTTTTTTTTTATTTTTTACTGTGAAATGCGTGCCCAAGGTTTGTCGAATCTTGCATGCTCACGGGACCACCAATTATTTAGCTGGGAGATTGAAAAAACCTTTCAAATTTTCACGTATTTGCACTGGGATGTTTCCCATAGTATTTTCCAGATGATAGACTACCTGAGTTATATCACTTTAAAAAATTTTAATAAGTTTTTAAATACAATCTAAAATTACTAAACTTTCCCCACCAGGGATTGAACCCCGGGCCCCCCACTTTCAGTATTGGGGGGCCTTGCCCCAAATAGTGGGGGAAAACCCCAAGTTGTTGTTAGACGGTGACGAGTCAGTTTGATACCGGGAACATTTGCTTTTGTTTGATAAATTTTATTTTATTTTTATTATTTTTATTTCCCCCGGGCTAAGGGCTTGATTTTTAAATTAAAAAAACAACTGCAAGTGATTTCGACATCCGAATCGAAATTTATATACAGCACATATTTTTTATTAACGGCGACAAGCGGTGGTCCCCTTTTGACGGAAATTTTGTAACTTGATTCGTGTGTATTCCCCGGGATTCTGTCGTTCGAAAGTCGTCCGTTTGCAAAAACTATTTTGATCCTTTTTATTAAATTTCTTGACCATCTTGAGGACGTTACTTTAAAATGTAGCACTGCAAATGTACGCGCTACTTTTTCCCCTACATTTTTTGTGTTAAAAAGGGCCAGGGGTGTGGTGTGTGGGGAAATCAAATACAAAATTTTTTAACTTCTTAAGTCGACCAAAAGGGTTTTGGCCCTGATGTATGTTGATTCTTTCATCAAAAACAATTCTTTCGTTTTACCCGGGGTATTTTCATGTAAATCTAGAGTCTAGATTAAAAAATTTCCCAAATTTAACTTCTTGTCAAAAACTGGTTTTCCAGGGAAAAATGTAAAAAAAGCCTGCGAGGATCAAGTGGCCTACTGGACATAATGAGCCCAGTTCGGAATGTATCATTGGGGGGGGGGGGGGATGTAAGACTCTCACTAAATTTTTTCAAAATTTCAACAGCAGATATCCCGCGTTTATAAAAAAAAAGAAGTTACCTCCTAATCGTAAACCAAACCGGCTCTATTCTTTGAAAACTTGGTTTCCGCGTTTTGTGAAATTTGTGAAAACCCTGAAAAAATTATAGCCGAAAAAGATTTCTAATAACTGCTGTTTTTCGCGCTACGCTACAAAAATTGCTACTTAAATGTAGTTAAAAATAATAAATTAACCATATGGTTTAGTAAAAAAATAAAAAATTAAATATTTTTTTGAATCCTTTAGTCTAATCTTATTCTCAATCTTCGGGCTTGTTGCCCTCGGAATCTAAAATTTTATAGAATCAATTACTGACATCAAAAGAACCCGTCTTAAAGAAAAATTGTTCTACTGGCGAGTAAAAGCCCTACATAGTTGTTTTAAAGTCTGGCTCATATATACCCGACCATGTTGAAGTTAAATTATATGGGGAAAGTATATTTAGCAAAAATTTAAATAAAATTTCATTCTAGATGTAGGTGTAAAAGTAATTTACTATAGTTGTTTTTAAAAATCATGGCTCATAATAAACCAACCCGTGTTGAGGGTTAAAATTTCATGGGGAATGTATTTTGCAAAAATATAATAAAATACATTCTGTGTAGGGGTAATAAAAATTTTACTACTGTTGTTTTTTTTAAACAGTGGGTCTAATAAACCAACCTGTTTGAGGGTTTCATATATGGGGAAAGTATTTTTTAAACAAAAAAATATAATAAAAATTTCATTTCTAGATGTTTGGTGTAAAAAAAAAAATTTTCTATTTGTTTTTAAAATCATGGCTCATAATATACCAGCCAGTGTTGAAGTTAAATTATAGGGGAATGCATTTTTAGCAAACGGTAAAATAAAATTAATTCTAGATGTAGGTATAAAAATAAATTTACTAAGTTGTTTTAATATCAGGGGCTCATAAAAATACCAGACAGTGTTAAGTTAAAAATAGGGGAAAAGTTTTTTTGCATCCGCATGGTTAAAATTCAAATTTTTATGTAGGGGGTTATTTTGCAGTTACAAAATTTTTTTTTTTTATATTGACGTTAACAATTCATAAAACGTTTTTCTGTACTATTTTTTTTAAAACATAAAGTATATGTATTTTAGTAAAACATTCCCTTTTTTTTAGCAAAACAAATTGTTAGTGTATTAAACAAAAATTTTTTTTAAGTGTTTTATAATGCCAAACATGGCCCCAGGTTCCCCCAAGGGGGGGGTTAAAAGTATGTGTGAAGGGGCTAAGCCAAAAGGCATATTACTTTATAAAAAAACTGCTTTGTATTACATTGGCCACGGTACCCTGTTTTTTCTTTATGTATTTTTAACTATCTGCCACTTTCCCCCACGAGGGGCTTCCTCTACTATCAAACCAAATTTCCCACTTGTCCCACACTCATGACTTCTCCCCCAAACCACGGGTTCTTACCACCCGAATCTTTAAAATGTCCAAACTTGGTATAATTTCGGCCCTAAAAACCCAAATTTTGCACCTTATTATAATTAAACTATGGGGTACAATTTCTATTACAACAACTTATCAATGCAACTGAATAACTTTAACTACGTCGCCTGCATACCTCCCCAAAAACCATTTAAAAAAGTATTAATTATATGATAAAAAATAATATATGAAAACACAATAACCAAAAAACAATTAAAACCTACCTTTTCCCACAAACCCCTGCATCCCCGGGACCACAATGGCATTGTCTTTTGTGGGCCCGAATTTTTATTAAAAATAAAGGGTTTTGTAATAATCTCATGGGAAAATAGCTGCACTATTAATAAAAAAAACAAAATTTCATCGATTTGGGAAATTACCCTCTTCTTATTCATGATCGGGTTGGGGAAGCAAGAAATAAAAAAATCCCACTTTATGACATAAAAACCCCTTTTACCGTAAAGGTCTTTTAGAGATATTGCATAGGCCTACCATGTGGAACCGGGGGAAACCAAAACGACCCCCCAAAATTCTCAAAATCAAAGACGACTATATTTGTGCATGTAGTGTCGATCCCCTTTGTTCCAGTCTAAAATCAAGTAGACTTGGACTTTTCGGGGGGGTTGACATTTAATATGCCTTCTTCATGAAGAAGCATCAAATCTTTTAAAGTATAGGGAAACCCAAAATTGGAGTCTGTGAATCTTCTAGCTTGCAAAATGTACTGCAACTCTCTGTGAAAAGTCAAGGTAAACCCGGACAGCTTTCCTTACTCTCTAATTGACTGCCCAAATATTGGTCTCGAACAAGTTAAACAGGCTCGGCAAAGTGTATTAAACCCATCAAGGTGTTGTAATGGGTTTCATTTTTCGTTTTACTTAAAAATAATTAAACTATGATTTTATCTTCCTTGTCCCTTATTTTATTGGTGAAAAAAACTAATTGCCTTTCTTTTTGATATTTGAAGAAAAAAGACTAATCATTATCCATGCCTGGGCTAGGATGAAAACCATCTGTTACTTCGAGAAAAAAACCTGCCAACGGGCATAAGCTTGATCAAAAGATGAAGAAATTAAAACAAAATACACATTTAACTCACCCCGAATTCTGGGTTTTATGATCAGTTGTTGCAATTTGGGAAAAATTTATTATTAGGCCTCTTAGGAGTTCTCTAATAACACTGTTTATTCTATTCTACTATTTCTATTCAATTCTATTCTATTCATTCTACTATTCATTTTATTCTATTCTTTCATTCTATTCTATTCTATTCTATTATATTAATGTTGTATGAAATATGTGATGGTTGTTATCTTTATATTACTTCAATACTTTCGCCTTCTTGAAACCTTATCTTTGTTTAACCTTCAGAAACATTCTAGAAAAATCTTTTTTTTTATGTTTGGGCCATTGCGATAGTGGTCCATATTAGCTATGTCAGAGAGAGTGGCTGACTACGTATTATTCTATGTTTGTCTAATTAGGATATTTAACTCAGTATTAAGTCTCTATTATTAGTAGGTTTAGGGCCTTTTAACAGGTAAGATTATTCGCGTCTCCAAGATAAAACAATTTCTATAAGTAAGAGTAACCACCATGTAAACTTCTTTCCAAGGGGTGGGACTTTGGGGGTGACGCGGGTGGACAAGGGATGGACAGGTCTGTGCTGGTCAGAACCAGCCACAAACGTATGAGGAGGGCGGGGTTCCCCCACATCGTGGTCGTCTTCGGCTGTGTCATCGTCCAAATGTGTTGTCATTGTCGTCGCCGTCGGGAATTAAGGTAGTCAAAGGGAAGGGGAAAGTTCCTCGATGACGACCCAGAGCTCGCCATTAGTTTCAGGGAGTGAAACTCCCCATACTCACGGGCCAATCCACGAAAAGGTTGTGAGTTGGTCTTTGATGGCCCTGGTGTCAAGATAAAACTTGAATCTTGAGTGTGGCTGGTTCTTGTTACTGATGGTGATTACAGTGAATTTGATTCTGTAGCAGTATCAATAACGGGAATTGTCTGGACTTGATTTCTCAATGAGCGAGAGCTGCAGGTGTGACTACAGGTGAGAAAATGCAGGTTTTAGTGCATTTTTGCATAGTAAATAATTATTTTAATGCCTTAGAGCTATCGAGATCGACAAATCTAATACTTCACTTCTTTTCATGGTTATAACGTTGCATCAAAACGAAGGTTTTAGTGCATTTTTGTCAAGTAAATAATTATTATAATGCCTTGGAGCTATCGAGATCAACAAATCTAATACTCTACTTCTTTTCAAGGTTATAACGTTGCATCGTATCTAGTCACATGGGAAATCAGAAGAAGAGTAGAAAACATATTCACCAATACCCTGTGGCATGGCTTTCCAAAGTACCTAGTTCAATCAAACGGCGAATGTGTGAGAATATGAAGGAAACGCATACGAAGGTAAGGCAACTGTGCGTCCGTATAGTTAGTAGATGTTTGTTTGTTGTTACGATATGTCTTGTCTATTTCTTATTGATTTTCCTAGCTTTGTTTTATGTTGTATTATTTCTCTCAAAATTACCCAAAAATTTATAAGATTGCAGGCAAGCCATTCTTTCTTCAATAAATGAGATCTCAAAAAAGGCCATAATCAAGTACCCTTTTACATTTGAGCACTCTCAATTCATAAACTTACACTGCCACGAAGCTATATTATTAAAAATATCTGCAAAATAAAGTCTGCAACTTTTGATTCATGTTCATGTAAATAATAATTAATGAATAGTTCTGGAACTATAAATAATTGTACACGGTTGTTCCAAATAAGCTTTGTTGATTCAGTTGTAGGTCTGTCGTGCCCAACCAGTTGGTTGCTATTTCTTATTACAAAATCTGATCTTAGGTTGGCCAATTTTGCTCCCCAATAGTGTCTGTGCCAACATCCACAATATAAAAATAAATTTTGTTACTTAGTAACTCTAAATAAAAAATGAAAGATGTATAGTTGTTTGTGATATTTGGATGAGCGAATAGTGGTAGCGGTACGCAAAATAATACTGCACTTTTTGAACACGGTTTGCCACTTTGCACAGTTGTAGGTGGAACCAAAAGTAATTTTTAAGGATGTGGAGGCACTCAAAATTTCCCTTAGAATTCAAAATGGCGGCCATTTTTCAAAACGATGTTTTCAGATACAAAAATTCTTTTGATGTGTCTAATAAATCATGTTTGGTATCGTTTTCGTATATTTCCGACTCGAATAGCACAAAAATAATGTTAAAATAAAAATCCAGGTGAAATTCTAGAAGTTTAACATATTATATTTAGTAGTATTTTCAAGAAAATCTTCATAGATTGGGTACGACATAGAAACTCTTTACCCTACCCCTGTAATTGCTTCTAGCATTAAATTATTATGATTAAAATGTTTAATTTAAAACCAAAATTCATTTTTTTTTCTTTTTGGCCAGTCATTGCTGCGGCAACCAGAGGTGCTCAACAGGTGGTTAATGATTATTGTGCTGATTAATATGCTCCCCTTTTTTAACGCGGTTTGGCACTTGGCTCAGTTGAAGCTGGTACCCAAAAGATTTTTTTAAGATGTGGAGGCATTTAAAATTCCCTTCGAATCCAAGATGGCGGCAATTTTTGGAAATGACCTTTGAACTCAAAATTTTGCTCAAAACGACTAATAATATCATGTTTGGTGTCAAGTCCATATGAATTTGAGCCAGAGAACACGAATTTGACCTCAAAATATTAATGATACGTACAGTTTACAAATTCACTACGGCTATTATCACAAATCGACTAATTGATAGGTATTTAGTAAAGAATATAGGTATTTAAGATTTTCTGTTTAAAGCAATTTATTACTTCTATGCCGCGTTCTTCACTAAGTTCACACATTGCTCTCTTGGCAGACCGCTTGCCTTTGAAATTAAAAGCAGACACTGTTTACAATCAGTGAATGTGTGAAAATCTCTGAGTCCTAATGGTCAGTTTGCCTTTGTTACCTATGCGCAGCTCACCATTTGCTGAAATCGAAGGGGGACAAGCCTGATTTTCGTGCGGAAAAAAGTCATCTAATTCAATTTCCCTGTGCTGACTTGCAATGAATAGTTTAGAGAAAAGCTGCTCATCAGTCATCACACTTCTTATTCTTGTTGCCTGCAGACGTAATTTTTAGTTTAGCCGTGAAGATCTTTTTGTTCACTGTCTTTAAGGGTTGAAAAGTAGTTATTAACCCTCCGTCACTCGCGCGGAATTTCTTAACACCATCCCTCGCGTGGGGTTTGTCAAACCCCAAATTATTTTGGGCTGTAATTAGTGCAGAAGTATGTTTTGGATATTTCTGTCTGTGCTCATATGATTTGTGGAACTACTATGTAGGTGGTTTTTACTGGGAGGACAGGGAAATAAAATGCCAATGAACCTTTTTGTATGAAATATTATTTTATTGTAATTTTCAGATTTAAAAAATGGACATTTTCAAAATATTCAAAAAAGGTGTCCAAATACTAATGCAATTTTAAGTTTTGTTCCACTTTTAAGTATTAAAGATGAACCAGTTAGTAAATTACAAGAAGAATTTTTCCAAATTTCAAAATTTAAGCCAAAATAGCATTGAGTTTCCTTATGCTGTTACTGTAACGTGATCACTCGCGTGGGGTTTCAGAAACCCCAGCCAAGTTTAGACCGGCAATATAACGACACTAAAAGCCCTAATGATTAGAGGGTTACAAATTTTGCTATCAGATAGAGTGACTTGAAGGTACTGAGAATCTAGAGTCGGTAAAACAGTCTGATGCAGAGAAACAGAGTCGAATGTACACCCTGGGGTTTGTAGAACCCCACGCGAGTGACGGAGGGTTAAGTTATCAACTATATAGTATCCTTTACAACCTTATACAGATTGATGCCATCATCTACAAGAGAGTTTAATGTGTCAACACCTTCCTTGCTCACTAACACCCTGCTGTCAATTACTATAAGATCTTCACTTAATTCCAAGAACGTATTACCAAATTCCAGAAAACTGTCTTTGAGTCGACAACTGCTATGAATCAATAATAATAATATTGTTAAAATGTAACATTAAGAATCTACTTTATAAATATAAGTACCTAGCTTATATACATAATACCCACTATAGTGGTATCATTTGTATATATTTTATACATTATATACTTTATTTATACACATACATTTATATACTTTGATTGAATACTACATAATTAGGTATACATACCAAGATTCAACGTCATCTGCCATCTAAACCTGAATTGCCACAAAATATTATGCGCCCACACACAAGCCTCTCTCATGTGGGCATTCACCTTCATATTAGTAAATCAATGTTTGTTTTCTATGTTAATATTATCTGTATCAATGAAGTGAATAAAAGCGTGCTAAATCTGATCTGAAACTAAACTGAAATCTAGCGCAGGTCTTCCTAAACATAGTGTAG